>CAMZMU010000120.1:24339818-24563792 GCA_947311845.1 Poa pratensis | reverse complement strand
CCCCCCCCCCCCCCCCCCCCCGTGAAACCCGCGTGCAATTAACCTTAGAGCGTAGAAACTATAAACCAAAATATTTGATCGGCTACCAAATCAATGTAGGTCTGGCGGCATTAGAGAGAACAAACTTGGACATTATGCTCAACATCACCAGCAAATTAGAGATCCATTTAACCGTCTAATGGCAGTGTCGGCACCGATGCACCGAGACGTCAGCTGCAGCTGCCATGAGGTTCTGCTGCAGACAACACTGTTCGAAGAGTCCTTCTGAAACTGCTCAATACCAGATGTGTCCGCATGATTTTTGGTCGCCAAGTTCTCCACGACTTAGTTAGCCACCTGTAAAAAATGGGTGCTAACACTCTAGCTGTCATTTCGCCTGCCAACTGGAGCAAACCATGCTCCATGCTACCTACATGGACATGTTAACAAAAATGAATTGGGAGCAACGACCGTAGTCCTGCAATAGAACACGCCAAATATTACTACCGCCGTTGGGCTCTTTTTTCACTGGATTGGGGAGGAAGAGAAGATAAGAAGACGGAGGGAACATATGAAAACTGGCATTCCATACAACACGAGTTGGGCTATTCCGTCGAGTTCTACTTCCACGGTAGAAGATAAGAGACGGTAGCAGTGAAAATGATAAAACCACGGTTTGTGGGGTGACCGTCAAATCTGAGCGTTCAACAGTAAGATCAAACGTTTAAGAACACCAAATCGGTGTGAGCTAGCCTGTGTGATTAAGTTAATCCTATTTGAATAAAAATCTACTATATCGCAACTAACAAATTTTAGAGTTAATAGCATTAGCTAAATTAGGGTTATTCCTAATAGCATTAGTTACAATGCTAACACTTCTATGCATAAATCAGTAACCAAACTTCTATGCATAAATCAGCAAGAAATTGTATCAGATAGTTACATTCTTCTTTGCACAAGCAAGGAATCGTCTCCTTGTGTTTGTTCCTTCAAGGAGACTTGTTTCTCTGGCAAGGCATTCTGGAGGCGACAATGTTGGGTCGAATCAGTTGCGACGCCATGTAATGTGTGATCGAATCGGGTGCTTAGTCCATGTATGGCAACTAGAAATCGTTCGAAACAACACGGAATTACAGCTCAACCAAGCGGAAAAAAAAAAAATCTCAAATCTGAACCCTAACCCTAGAATGAAATGGGATTGAAAATTTATTTATGCCTATGAGCTAGCTGCAGGTTCGGGTGGGCCTCCTAGTCAAGTAACGTCCACGCCGTTTGCTTCGTGCCACGTCACTGTCATTTTCGGCGTTAATTCGAGCTCAATTCACTATCAGTTCTACTTGCAAATATTCGAGCAAAATGTGCAATGTTTGTGTCCCCAAACACAAAGTGGTTTTATTCTATTAACTCTAATTCGTGAGTCAAAACCGAATATTAAAGATTTTCAGTCAGCTTGATCCTTTTGTAAGACATTGCGGATAATGATCCAGGATACAGATAAATGCAGTTGATCAATCATCAACAAAATGATAAGAATAACAAACTAAATAGCACGAAGAAGCTGCAGATTGATTGAGCAGGCGATCACAGGATAATCTGCAACTCAATGTAGCAGTACAAAACGAAACAGTCAATGTCCACAAACTCGGCCTGGGGCAAACATGCCTCAGCAGACACGCATGTGTATGAGCAAACTGGAAACTGAGTCATCTTATGTATGACTAAATTAGCACACGGAGGACAAAAAAGATGAGCAGACAATCCGTTTAAGAACAGAGCAAGCTGCAGATTACATCAAATTCGTTGCCGCCGTCGCGGAAGAACATGATGCGCACCATGGATGCCGAGGAGGCAGTGGCGCTGAGGTGGTGGCGCGGGACGGCGTCGAAACAGAGTGGGTGAGCGGGCGCAGGAAGCCGTGGAGGCCAGGGACGACGTAGCGGCCGTCGTTGTAGAGCTCGGGTGGGCTGGAGACGTCGACGTCGTCGGCGTTGATTCTGGCGTAGTAGACGCCGAAGGTGCCCCGCTCGGCGGCGGCCTTGAGGTAGAGCCCGACGGAGGCGAGCTCTGCGTAGGGGTAGTAACGTAGTAGCCCATGGCGATGCGCTGCACGAGGAGGTGACGGCGCGAGCACATGAGGCAGGAGGCCTGGAGGAAGGCGTCGGGCGCCGCGAAGACGGTGATGGCCACGGGCCACCCGCCCGAGCACGCGGCGCGTCGGAGAGCAGGGGCGCCACGGACGCCATCGTTTTAGCCCAGCGAGGTGAACGCCCTCGACAGCAGCCCCTGCTCTGCATCGTGGGCCCCGCGTCGACGGGAGGAGGGTCGGAGACCTCGACGCCGCGTAGTGGACGCCGAGGGGGGCCCGCTCGGAGTCGACCTTGAGGCAGAGGCGACGGAGGCGGACGGGGTCTTCATGGTGGCGGCGGAGGCGAGCTCGGCGTAGGTGTATGTAGTAGCCCATGACGAAGGAAGGAGGGGCCACCGTGGCAGAGAGCGGAAGAAGCGTCGTGGCCGCCGCCAGTGGCGGAGCCAGGAAATTATCAAAGGGTGTGCCACCGGCAAATTTTTTTTTTGACAACACATGTAATCCACAATTGTACGGAAAGAACTATAAATAAGTTGAAATCTCACAATATTATAGCTCACCAAATATGTTTGAAGGTAACAAAAGTAGCCATACAAATAGTTGATAATATTAAATAGTCTTACATTAACAAAAGATAACACGAGTAGAATATTATGGGTCTACTACTCTACTTTACGCCTTCGCATAGCCATGAAGCTCCAAGTAGATCATCCTCGCTTACTTCCAAAAATAGAGATCGCTCAATATAAGTCACCAAGCAATAGTTCAAGAGGTCATCTCCCATGCTATTTCTCAATCTAGTCTTCACTAGGCTCATGGAGGAAAAGACTCTTTCAACTATCGCCGTAGAAACCGGTAGGATCAATACCATCTTGAGAAGTAAGTAAACCAAGTCATAAAGAACATGTTTCTTTGTTTCAACAAGCTTAATAGAGAGCTCACCAAGAGTCTTTAGGCACTTGAACCTATCATCTTTTCTCATATCATCAATAAATGTATCAAGTTGGAATTCAAGCCTTACCAAATCCGTGGTTGATATGTCCTTGGGATAAAATGATGCTACGGAATTGTAGTGACCAATTGATATTCAGAAGAGCTACGGAATTCTGGAGAATTTACAAAGTTTCTGAAGTTTGTATGCATGTAATATCTCTGCTGTACAAGAAAATTTCTGCCTATCAGGTCTGAACCAAACTTGTTTCTATCACAGTTTCGGAACTGTAATGCTAATCCTACAGTAAAGAAAGTTTCTGCTAACAATTCTGAACCAAAATTTGTCCCTGCCACAGTTTCTGAACTGCAATGCTAATCCTACTGTATCCCGATAGCCAAAGCTGCTTGATGACAGATGCATCATCATTGCTTCAGTGTAACCGCAAGCAAAGAGATAAATCTACTAAATCAATCAATCAGAATACCTATCATTTGAACAATAAATCTATCTGGACAGAGTCCCTACCAGATTGAATCAGGACAGAGGTGACAAGAAACAGGGGCAAGAAAGACGAGACTAACCAGGAGATGAAGAAAATCTTGCTCTTGCGGCAGTTGTCGTTGCTGACCTAGCTCGGCGCTCGCTCACGAAACCGAGGTTCGGCGCGGCGGGCCGGCGGCGCTCGCTCAGCCGGCTCACTGGCTCAGGTGCTCGATGCCTGCTCGATGCGCTCTCGGCTCTCCACTTCTCCAGCCGCCGTGGAGATGCGATGCGAAACTGGATGCGAAGCGAGGGGCGGAGAGCGAGAGGAAGGATGTGAGCGCACGGGCCCGGGTCCGGGTGGACTTTTCTTTTTCTTTTTACTAGGATTTTCATTTTTTTACTGCATGTTATTTTTTTTACTGCATGTTATGTCACATATGAACTACTCAAAAAAAAATCTCAAAAATTCTGGGTGTACCAGGGCTCACCCTGCACACCGCTGGCTCTGCCACTGGCCGCCGCGGGTGCCGTCGCGCCGACGACGTCTCGGACCCCTCCTGTGGCTGCGGCTGCGGATGGGAGAACGGATACGGCTTCTGCGGCACGTAGAGCGTGGGAGGCGGGCGTGGCCAGTGGCACGAGCGCCTCCGCGTGCGCGGCGGGCGACGAAGGGGTCGAGCAGCAGGGACTGGGTCTCGAGGTGGCTCTGGCGCATGGAGGAGGGGGCAGCGGCAGGGACGGAGTGGCCGTGCCGTGGCGGTGGCTGCGCGGCTCGGTCTCCGGCGAGTGGGCGGCGGCGGAGAGGAGGAGGAGGTAGGTGGTGGAGAGCCATTGGCTGGCTGTGGACGAGCGATTCGGAATGGGGCCGGATGTGGTGGGACCGCGAGAGCCGAGCGCCCCGTCCGCGCGTCAGGACAGGCCACAAGTAGCGACCGCAAACTTGCGGGAGAAGCCATGCATCATCACGTACTACCCGCCTAGTGAATTATTTGTCTCTTTCTTCTTTTATCGTAACTATAGTTTGAAAATTTTGAAATCGCTGTAAATTTTTGCTTGCAGACCTCACTTCTGATTACATTGTAATTAATTATAGTTTGAAGCTCAGCATTTGTTTTTTCAATTTGCAGCACAAGCCATGCGTGGGCACCATCCAGCAAAACAGGATCAGCTTTTCTACAGGATTCCGGTCTTGGGCGAGACCAGACCAGGTGACGATCGACTGGCCCTCTGCCAAATCTGTCGGGTAACTGCCTGACCAACCACGCATGGTTCGGTGTTTCCGAAGGCGTGGTTTGGTCCCAGCACTACTTCCGCGCCACCACGAGAACGGACGCCATCTTGTTTTGGCTTATTCGATTTGAAACAACTTTTCGTAGCGTCTCTTGTTTAATTTCCAAGGATTCTCACGTACTCCAAAATCCTTTGCTGCAATTGCATAATTTTTTTCTTCGGCATGCTGAAGTATATATTTGATGCACTTTCTATAGTTTCGCAGCAATATAATTCAAAATGCCTGGTGTCTACCCCGCCCGAGACCGACATCTTCTTATCGGGTTCGGGCTAAACCACCGCTAATGCGGCTAGGCCAAGTGTACTAGGGTGACAGTTGGCAAACCACAGGGCACGTGGCCTCATGTTGTCGAATGTCGACATGTTTGTCGAGTCCCCGAGAAAAAATAGTCGACAAACACATATTTGCCTAGTAATTTTGTAGGGGGCGTCATACACCGAGTGCAAACTGGGATCTGCCGAGAGTCCTCGACACTCTTGGCATCCTAGGGCAAGTCCGGTAGTGGTGTGCACAAATTCTATTTATTCAATAAACCTTTGTAAATGGAAATACAATTGCAAGAAAACAAATTAGATTTCCATGTTGGTCATGATAGTCGGTGTAGTAATTGTTTTACAAAATATTCCCACGTACCATAGTATAAGTTATTTTTCAATACGAACTACATACGGATTTATCTAGACATATTTTAATATTGTGTAGATTTAGTCATTTTGTTTCGTATATAGTCCGTATTGGAATAACCAACACATTTTATATTTTGATACGGAGGGAGGGAGTAGTATTTACAAAACAAGTTTAACATTTTTCCTTGACATTCACAAAACCATATACTTGTTGAACAAAAAAGGAGTGGTGTGGAAATCAAAAGTAGGACGTGCGTAACAAAGTTCTGAGCCCCTGAAGCAGGTACGTACGTATCCCCTGCACTGCACTGCACTGCGCGCGATCTTCTACTTTTGTCAGCGTGTCAGGGGGGTCAGGGAAGGGCGCAGTTACTTCTGGACACACCCACGCATAGCGACTGACTTGTGGGGCCGGTAAGGGTGGGTCCGCCCAGTCATTGGGGGTGGATGCTGCCGAGCGGCAGAGTGGCACGCCGTCCAAGTGCTCGCCTCTCGGGTGTGCATTTTCTCACTCGTCCGTCGCCGGCCGGCCGGAGGCGGCGCGCGTAGGCGGGCGAGAGGAACCGGAGTAAGTACTGCACTGGCTTTCCTCCCCCGATCGATCCGTCCATGTGCTTAGTTTTCTTGCTGGCTGGCCGTCGTGTTTTGATCAACCATTTCACGTTCGTGCCTGCGTGCAGATCCACCATATAGCTAGCCACGCTCGACGTGCTGATCCACGGTCGTCGCCGGCCGGAGGCGGCGCTCGTTGGCGGGGGGGCGGGCGAGGAAGCAGGCGAGGTGAGTAGGCGCCATGACTCTGCTTATTCCTCCCCGATCTATCCACCTGCGGCTTGAGTTTTTGCTGGCCATCGCCGTTTCTTGCTCGATCGCCAAGCGCCTTCGCTTGCTAATTTCTTATGGGTTGCTGCCGTTTTGCCCCCCTCCGGCCGCTTACTAACTTCTTAGCCCCTTTGCTTGCTTTGAATTTCTGGCCACGAAATCAGCTTAGTTCTTGTGATGCGCCGTGTCCGTCATGGAGAATATTTCTGCTAGTATTGTGATTCAATGTGGGTTGTTTTATTTATTTAATTTTAGATGCATGATCCGGGTGGTTAATTATTCTTGGGTGATGGATCCGTGGCCAACTCTGCCGTGCGTGTGCGTGCGTGAGTGTGTGGCTGTGCCTCTAGAGTAGATTCAAGGTGTGGGGGTGCACGGAGGGGCGAGCAAGGAGCAGCACTCGCGGCCATGGTGGCCGAAGGTCCAGCCCGCGCCGGAACGGCGTGTACACCAAGGGATTGACGCTCCGGTTCCGAACTCCGCATAGACAACGTACTTGACATAGCGGAGCTCCCAGACATCACGACGTCTCGGCGTCCAGAGCCATCCCGTCTGCGCCTTCCGCCGGGGGTGTGGCGGCCGAGGCGCAGGGCGCGGTGCGCGGCCGGCGAGCGCGGCGTGTGGCCAGTGAGCCGCTGCACGCTCCTCAGCTCCTCCTGCGCGCTGCAGAAGCCGCGCGGCAGACGCGCCACCTATGGGCTGCTCAGGCGCGCCTGCCAGCGGTCGTTGCACCACGCGTCGGCCACAATGGCGGGGGCGGCGCAGCACCCGCTCCAGTGCCGGCCGCGCCCTTGAACACTGGTTCAACGTGGCTGAGTCGAGCTCCAGCAGCCCCCGCCCGTCGCTCTGCAGCAGCAGCAAGCATGGGAGGAGGACGTGAGGGTGGTCCTGGAGGTGATGCTGCGGAAGCTGGCCGGCGCGCACCTCCTCAAGCTCCAGCTCTCCTGTACACGCCCGGCTCATGACCCGCGCATCCCGTCTTTGATAAAATGTCTATTCATAATTGATCACTAAAATAATTGCCACGTCAGCCGCGACTTAGCGCCCGCCGTGATGGAGTGATAAGCGGGGCTCTAACTCACAACTATGTGATCAATAGTTTGCACTTTTGAGTTCGTGACTAATGCGCTCCTGACAACTTCGTTACCCATCAAACGTTTAACTCTTTGTCTTAACATGTTTTTGATGAGTTTGCGAAAATCGTAATTCTTTTTTTCCTATATATCACCTGCATGCAATGGGTGTATGTTCTTATAGTTGATCTATCTTTTGCAGCTACGTAGGCTTGAAGATGGGCCTCCCGTGGTGGGTCGACCCTGGTAAGCATGCATCTATTTTCATACTACACTGGCCACTGGGCCATGTAATATATGATCCGCGGCGCACTAAAATGTATTTGTCTTCTCTAAAACTATGTTATTTCTGCAGGCTACTTCAGCGTGGGTTGTCTACTCATCCTGCCAGTGTAAGCTAATCTCTCTCTTCTTCCATTTCTCATTTTGGTTATACACCGCACAATATGCACTTGAGGCACGTAGGTATGAGTTTAGTTTTGATGTCTCTCGTCAATTCGTAATACACTTTTCCATGACTTAGAGCATCCCGTTACCAATAAAAAGCGTCCGACAAGTGTGTAAGATAATTGCTATTGGTAGTGCCGATACATGTTGCCGCGTTATTGGAATCGCCTCCCTCCACCGATCGCTCCGAATAGATGGGCCAATAAATTTCTTGATCAAATTCAAAGAGCGACGCGTCAAGTTCAAACAGCGACGATGTAGTTCACACACCCAAAATTGATACTGAACGGATGTACAATTTTTTGTTTGTTTAACAAGATACGGTGACAATTAATTCGTTGCAGTGAAGATTGCATTTTCATTGTTAGATCAAGTCTGAATCATTTGAAAATGTTGACGATCCAGTAAAATTTATATATTTAACTATTATTAATCATGTTTCTGGGAATGTTTTTTGGAAATAATCTTGTGAAAACTACTCTGTGTACAGTTCGAAATTTTAAAAAAAAATTACGGTGAAAAAAGTGTGATTTTTTTGAAACCTATATAGACCTTTAATGAAATACCGTTGAAAATTCTGTGAATTTGGTTGAAAACATGCATGAATTTGTTTGATGCTAAATTTGTTTCGCTTGTAAATGATGAAGCGAGATGGAAAATAGAACAATGGTGAATTATGTATTTATGAGAAGATTTTTCATCTTCTGTGAACGTTGGACTAAAAAATGGGAGCAAACTTTTTTATTATTAAATATATGACTATCTTGATTATTATCACCTAGGATTTGAAAATGTTTGTTCTATCCGGAATTTGAGATCTGGGTAAAGAACACGCTGACACTTAATATACTCAGAACCTGGGAATATTTTAGAATCTGAAATGAACATGAACTTAGAAAAGACTAAAAAGACGAGGGGCGTGGTGCAAACCTGAACAGGACTTAAAAAGTCAGGTGGAAGGGTTGTTGTGCAAATTTCATAGCACGAAACTCCAACAAGTGTACGGTTGAGATAGTCCTTTGGGGCCAACTTACATGTGAGTTGCATTTCCCATGCATGTACGAGCTAATATCACCAAACCTAGTAGGATAAGGAATCCTTTTCCCACTAGCGTCTCAAATTTTAGAATTATTTACTGAGTTGGTAAATTGATTTTAGCGAGATACATGTAATTTTTGTATGTGGCTTACTGTTTGATAAAATCTGAATACGCCAATGCAAGATACTATTGCACTTTATATATATATATATGCCCCCTCTTATGGCTCACATGTTCTACAGGATCAACACGTTTCAGCACGTGCTGAGTATGAAGTCTGTAGGGGGAGGGACTCGCGTCGAGCCGTTCGTGGCGTCGCTTCTCTCTTACAGCTGCTCCTTCATCCTCGCCGCGTTCGACAACAGTGGGTCATTGGACAAGCTGTGGGTGGACGAATCGGCCTGGATCAATGGGATTAGTACGTTGATCTATATCTTCTATCTTTACTTGTTCCTCCGCTTCGCCGACGACACCGTGAGGGAGGCTACGCTGCGGGAGTATGTCCCAGTGGCCGTTTCTTATGTTGCCGTAATGACAATGATCGGTGTGCTGGCCGAGTCCACGGTCCCTGTGAAGTGGCTCTGCATGATGGCTGGAGTCATCTCGTCCGGCACCCCACACGTCCTATCCTGGTTTGTGGTATGTGACATGATCACGGTGTATACAGATACGTGCATAGTCAAGATACTTTCTACTGTTACTAACCTAAATCATGCAGATGGAAAGGTACGTCGAGAACCTGCCCGACTGGATGTCATCGGTCGTAGAACTGCTACACTACGGTGTGTGGATCTGGCGCCAGCCGGACTTCTTCGACCTGGTAAGTCTTAGCTAGCTGATTGACCCCCCTGACAAAGCCACTAATCAGAGAGAATCATGCATAGAGATGTAATAATCAAGAAATTGGAAAACTAACTTGGCAGGTCCAGAACGGTTCGGGCGCACTCTCCTCCCTGGCTTTCCTGGTTATGCTATTCATCTGGAGGAACTGGAAAGCGCCTGCAGCAGGGGAGGTGGCTGAGGTGCGTCAGCCACTCCTTGGCAATGAGGACGTCGTCATTCAAGTGACGAGCCCGCAGCTGCCGGAGGCCCTGCATCCACAGCTGCCGGAAGCCCTCCAACCGCAGCAAGCCGAGGACAACCAGCAGCCGGTGCCCGAGCGGTCCTCGTATCCAGGAACCCCAAAGAAGGTGCCGGTGGTTCCGGCTCACAGGCGCGCCGTTTCGTTGTGAGCAAAGCCCTTCGACCTACAGCTCGTGTATCTTGTTATGGTCCTCATCAACTCGAGTCTGGTGGTCTGTTACCTGAACAAAGTGCACTGCTTCATGTCGGCCTACCTCCAGATCGCTTTGGTTGCAGAACTGAGACGAACAGCAGCCCTGATCAACCACGGAGCATGTATGCAGATGTTTCCTATTTTGTCGGATCACGGAAGTTTTTCTTGATGCTTTCTTGCACGTGTTAGTTCTGAGGCTTGAATAGCTTGAATATATGCATCTGCAATGTTCCCGGCACACAACGATCGTCAGAGAGTCTTCTTTCCCACGTAAAACAAGGCGCAGAGACCTTCTGTTCTATCCTCCTTCCTGCCTGCTGATTCCTTATGGGACAACTGAAAAATGTATGTTGAGATGTACACTCATCAAACTCATGCAAATGAATAGAGAGCACTTTTGATAATGCCCTATATATCTTCTCAGGAATTCTTCAGAGATATGATTAATTGTTCATGTGTTCACTGATTTGTAGGTCAAGTTCAGTCACACGTTGTAAAATCGGTTACTTTTCAAGCTACGTTTATCACGCCTGACTACTTCATGTCTTCATGGTTGGATCATGCACAATGCAAAAATGAAGTTAGACTCACTTTTCTTAATTAATTTCGGGCCAATTTAAAACATAGCTGGTCATCTACCACAATAATGAAAATATGGAATAATAAATTATCCGGGCACTGATTTTCAGAAACCTGGCTCCAAAAGGTTTCGAGTCGGTTTATTAATAAACAAACCGGGATAAATAGAGTATTACATATGTAAAAGCCGACTCAAGTTATACTCAGAGTCGATTTCTACTTCAAATCACCTAGCGTATTGATACTTTTGCAACACATTCTTATTAAATACCGACTCATCCTGTCTTGCTACCTTTGACTCATCGCTGACGTATCCGTGGACACGGGGAGAGTCAAAGTCAATCTCGGAGGGAAAGACTTCTTCGGCTACATAGACCATGAAGAAAGGTGTGAACCTTGTTGATCGGTTTTGCGTAGTCCTTGGGCTGCGCCAAACTCCAGGCCACTTGGTGTTGTTTTACGGTGATCCAAATTCATATGAAGATATGAAGTGAGCGACTAACTTCGGATCGAAGCGGAGGCCTGTCGTCGGAGGCTTGGGTTCGCGGTACGGTACGGATCGTGTCCGAGTCGGACTGCAGCCGATTAGGGTTTTGCCCACTATAAATACATCTTTTTTTTTCGAGATTGATAGATACATCTTGTAATCGCCGGTTGGGGTAAGCCATACATTGTAAAACCACAGCGTTTGTAACCTCACCCGATATAGTGAAGTATTGCTGGCTGGCGCCCGTGGTTTTTCTCCTCCTTTGTTTGTAGGGGTTTTCCACATTAAATCTCATGTCCCCGTCGGTTTGATCTTTCCGCTCTTCATCGTTTTCGTCCTATCTTTTGTAACACTTGGTCGCCCAATTGTCGGCGCGTGATGAAGGCATTGTAGATGTTAGGCTTAATCCAATGATTAGTCTGTTGGCACGCTCCACTTGTCCATTAATATGTGTATATCCTTCCGCGGCGAAGGCCAACCTCGATGTGATCCTTGCCGTTGAACATGAGGAAAGCCTTGGTGTGGTTTACCCGTTGTTAGTAATGATCTTGCGGGGGAAGCCGAAACGAAACATCACACAACAGTTGATTGAGCTTTCCGCTACCTGTGAAGATGGCTGACATAGTTTCGATCCTCTTGGTGAACTTTCCCCTATTGCGCAAATGGCGACATTATTGTCAAAGAATGAGATAGCATGTGAATCTATTTGGCCTAGTTCTGACAACCTATGGAGTACGAGGTATGCACCATGCACCCGTTGTTAGACACCATGGTCAACCACTAAAACCCTCGGAAGGCCTTTCCGACCAAGGATCTTGCTAAACTTGGTGTCCGCAAATGCCCCCGAGTGGATCTGCTGCTGTAACTTGCGCGGGAGAGATGTAGCACTGCAGGAAGCCAAACGTGCTCTTTTGTATAACTCAGCACCAATCAATGTGTACGCCTTGACTCGACTGATAAGCCATTTAGCCTCATATTCATTCTCAGGCAGAATCTGGCTCTGGATCACTAGATGTAACCCGCTTACCGCCTTGTCCAATCAAGCATGCTGACGCGCAGACCTCTTTTTTAACTTTCATTGATTTGATAAGTGTTGTGTGGGTGAACCTACATAAAGAAAAAGAAAAGAATAAAAAATAAGAAAAAAATAACGAAAGAAAGAAAAAGAAGAAAAATAATAATAGATGAAGCATACATGTAGTGATGAAAACTGACCCGAATCTTTCCTGACTTTTCTGCGAAAAAAGGGAAACATAATAGAAATACAGAAACGAAAACGGAATTTTTCAAAACAGAAACGAAAACGGAACATCATATTCTGGCGGAACGACAACGAAAACGGATTTCCGGTAATACAAATTTTCCATTTTAGTGCAAACATTTTAGGCACAATCCAAGATATGAATTAAAAAAGTATCTCAAGCGATCATATTTAGGCCATATGTACTCAAATATCATATCCTTCTCAAGTCATTCCCATTTCGAAACATTTCAGGGTTGCACTAGTACAAGGGACGATAGTAGGTATTTTTTTAGTGTTGTCAAAATTGATAACATATGCACACTATATTACATAATCGTGACATCTCATTATATTTTATTGCATCTTAGAAACATGACAAGTTTGTTGCTTTGATTGTTTCGGCAAATATCTGCTTTATGTTCCATTTCCGCACCGTATTTGATTCATATCTGTTTCTGATAATATTTGTTTTCGTATTTGTTTTCGGGGGTTCTATATTCGTTTCCGATTCGCAAAAAATATGAAAACAAATCTAGCACCAATCAGTTCCATCAGTATCCGCTCCATTTTCATCCCTACATACATGTGAAGATAAAGCATATGCCTGCTTTATTGTTATATCGATGACGTGGCCATGCATGTGCATGCGAGGACGTCCGATTCTATTACGTGTACGGAAACATAAAAAATAGAAGGAACGTTCTAGTCGTCACAACGAGTCGATGACATAAGCATCTTTATAATTTTATGTCTAAGTTACGTCCAGGGTTGGCTCTCACTCCGAGGCTATTGGGCGCCGCCACCCCAACCATGGACGGGAACGGATCGAGCTTGAGTGCCGTTGATGTCTTTGATTCCAATCAAGTTTCTGCTTCGTCAAATCGTATCCAGGAAGGAGTTCCTATGCATCACGATTACCCTTCGGTGTTGGATCGCAATACGCATGAGGCCAATAAAAGCTCGGGGAGGGGAGGCGTTGTCCAAAACCTAATCAAAGCCTTTGACAATCGATCGACGACGTACGACCAAGGTGTGTTCTCTGATCCGCAGATTCAAACAATGTCTTCTGTTGATGGTGGGGGTGAACAAGGGGAAGCCGGTGAGGCATCTACCCACCCGAAGCCGCCGGCGGACGGCACGATCGTCGTGCCACGTAAATCAGGTTCAAGCCCAAAAACCCTGACCCGGCTTGGTCTGATCTTCTTTTCGGTAAGTTTAACTCGACCTGATGTTCGGCCTGACCCGAGCCCGTCCATATGGCATGATCTAGCCCGATCGGGAGGTTGTGCGCTAGCTTGGCATGGCACGGTTAGCACCGGGTCAAGGAAGATCGTCATAATGATCGTTATTGCTACATGTTTATCAATTGTGCTGAGGTTGATCGGCTTGTGCCAATGATCCCCACGTCGGCTTCTGCAACGCGAACTTCACTTTTATGGAGTTTGTAACCTCCTTCTGAACCAGGACGTGCGAACCAATATTAAAGGAAACACCAATGATAATAATATCATCGCCACCCTGAAAATGCTGACACTTGGTACAATATATTCATACAACTGCCACCCTCGATAATGTTCCCCATATAGGCACAAATCCTTACATGGAAATTATTTTAGCTTCATTTGCAGATTTGTGATTGTATATCTAGTGGAATGTAATGGAGATATGACTTACATGCAGAGGAAAAAAGACGATTCCGAAGCTCAATAGACATGGCACTATGCTACCCGCTCTGTTTTTAGATATAAGATGGTTTATCTTTTTCTGATGAATCCTATGTAATTAGAGATGTTTTACGGTGTTGCTGTGTTGGTTAACTCATTTATGTTTGTATGTAGTCCACATCTAGTTATTCAAAACATGTTATAATTTGGGAACAGAGAGAGATTAAAACATGCAAATACAACAACGAAGAGTGTGTGTAATAATACTAGGTTCTTGTTTTGGGGCGGGCCCAGGCCCAGATCCAGTGGGTAAATCTGGATCCGGGCCAGTGCATAGGTGGGCCAACCTTACTGAACTTTGATTAACATAGCCCTTTTTGGGTCAAGTCCAGTCTGCCTTCCTCTATCAGTTATGGGCCCATTCTGTCACGGAGAAACCTATCGACACCCAGGCGAAATCACTAGAGAAAAAGGGTTCCCTTTGCGAAGGGAACCCAGTGGACCACCTCGTGGTGACAAGTGTCGTCTTCTCCTTCGTGCGGTACAAACAGTTGCATGCATGTTCGCCATTCGCTAAGTGTCACAACCATATTGAAAGTGGGGAGCAGGAGAGAGAAAGGACACGGAGTGGGAGGGCAGCTTTTTCCTTTTATTTTTCAAAACCGAAACTTTAAAACGAAATATCTCGAGAACCGTTTATCCAAATTACGAACCGTTTTTATTTTTGAACTCCTTGCGTCGAGATCTTCAAAACTAGATCCCATGTTGATAGGTTTCGACGAACTTATTTTGTACTCTTGGTTATGTATAGTTTGTACATCTGTTTCTGTTACTTTGTACAACCATTTCTGTGTAGTTCGTACTTTTTGTTCTGTGTACTTTTGTATGATGAGAGAGAAGGATAGTGAGGTGGGAGGGCAGTTTTTTCCCTTTTATTTTTCTAAACCGAATTTTTGAAATGAAATATCTCGAGAACCGTTTATCCAAATTACGAACCGTTTTCATTTTTAGCTCCTCACGTCGAGATCTTCAAAACTAGATCCCATGTTAATAGGTTTTGACGAACTTTTTTTGTGTACTTTCAATTGTGTATAGTTTGTACAACTCGGTATGCCTATTATGTACTTCCACATCTGTGTACTTTGTACTTCATGTTCTGTGTACTTTTGTACTCCCTGTCATGTGTCGTTTGTACAACTTGTTAGTTGTACAACATATTTATGTATAGTTGTACAACCTGTTAATTGTACAATCTGTTTATGTGTAGTTGTACAACATGTTTATTGTACAACCTGTTTATGTGTAGTTGTACAACCTGTTTGTTGTACAACCTGTTTCTATCCGTCAAAACAGTTGGGCCATGCATACGAGGCTTGGGGTGAACATACAGATACACGTATGACGAACGTACAGGGATTCCTAGCCTTTGTACCGAGAAGAAATGCTATGGCTGCAACGGTCTCGAATATCCTGGCTTAAAGAAGGAGATCGGAATACTAAGTTCTTCCATCAAACAGCTAAGTGGAGAGCTCGCAGAAATAAAATTAAGAAGCTCAAAGACTCTGATGAACGTGGAAGGATACCCCTTCCGATATGGAATTGATGGCTACCTCCTATTTCCAGGAGCTTTTCACTAAGGACCCATCTCTGAATTCTAATGACCTTATTTCTCTTATACAGGCCAAAATTACTATGGAAATGAATGAGGATCTCTGTAAGGAATTCACCGATGATGAAATCGGAGACGCACTGTTCCAGATTGGGCCCCTAAAAGCACCTGGAGTTGATGGTTTTCCAGCGCGATTTTATCAACGCAATTGGGGCACGCTGAAGGAGGAAGTTATCAATGTTGTGAAACTCTTCTTTATTAAAGGGGAAATGCCTGATGGGGTGAACAATACTGCCATTGTTATGATACCCAAGAAAGATCAGCCTGAAACTCTGAAGGATTTTCGGCCAATTAGTTTGTGTACTGTCATATACAAGGTAATTGCTAAGTGTATGGTGAACAGGTTGAGGCCTATTCTCGGTGAGATTATTTCCATAAACCAAAGTGCATTCGTGCCAGGGAGAATCATTACTGATAATGCGTTGGTGGCTTTTGAGTGTTTTCATTTTATTGAGCATAATACAAAACAGGACAAGGATTTTGTGCGTACAAATTGGATCTTTCCAAGGCCTATGATAGGGTGGACTGGGATTTTCTAAAGAAAGTGATGCAAAGGTTAGGGTTTTCGCGCCGATGGGTGGACTGGATAATGGCGTGTGTCACATTGGTGCAGTACCAAGTGAAATTTAACGGAACCCTCCTGGATTCATTTTCGCCTTCACGGGGCCTCCGCCAAGGTGATTCCCTCTCTCCCTTTCTGTTCTTGTTTGTTGCTGACGGATTATCGCCCTTTTGCAGCATGAGGTGAATAGTAATTGTATCGAAGCGCTTAAAATTTGCCGCCAAGCCCCTGGGATCTCTCACCTGTTGTTTGCGGATGACAGTTTACTATTTTTCAAAGCACGACCCGATCAAGCTCATCGTATAAAGGTTATTCTTGACACTTATGCTCAAAGTACAGGACAACTGATCAATCCCGATAAATGCTCAATCCTTTTTGGAAACTCATGCCCGATTGCAAACCGCACTGAAGTGAAAAATGTGTTGCAAGTTACCCAAGAAACATTTGAGACTAAATACCTAGGCTTGCCTACACCTGAGGGTCGCATGTCAGGCGTAAAATTCGAGAGCCTTCAGTCCAGACTTGCGAAATGCTTGATTGAGTGGGATGACAACCACAAATCCGAAGCGGCTAAAGAAGCTCTCATCAAATCTGTGGCTCAATCCCTAACGGTTTATGTCATGAGTGTGTTTAAGCTACCATTCGGTTTGTGTGATGAATTCACGAAGATGATCCGAAGATTTTGGTGGGGAGCGGAGAAAGGTAAGAGGAAAACTTGTTGGGTTGCTTGGGATATCAAGCTTCGACCCAAGGGACACGGTGGACTGCGGTTTAGAGACATGCGGCTGTTTAACCAAGCCCTGTTAGCGAGACAGGCCTGGAGGCTCATACAATTTCCAAATACGCTTTGTGCTAGACTCCTAAAAGCAAAGTATTTTCCTAATGGCTCCCTCATTGATACTGTGTTTACAGGGAACGGTTCCCCCACATGGCACGCAATCGAACATGGCTTGGCACTGCTGAAAAAGGGAGTTATCTGGAGGGTTGGCAATGATGCAACAATCCGTACCTGGAGAGATCCGTGGATCCCTAAGGACATAAATTACTACCGAACTTCTCAGCAGGGGCGCTGTAGGTACAGATGGGTTTCTGACTTCTTGATGCCAAGTGGGGGGTGGAATGTTGAAAGATTGCAATTGTATTTCAACCAAAGTGATGTGGCAGAGATCCTGAAGATCAAGACTTCGCGGCGAAATGAAACTGATTTCATTGCCTGGCAACCAGAGAAATATGGAATATTTACGGTTAGAAGTGCGTACAGATTAGCACTGAATCAAAGCATGCAAGATCAAGACCGAGGAGCTAATAGCGTCAGACCAGATGGGGCGAGACCAGCATGGAAAATTGTTTGGAATTGCCCGGTTCCCCAAAGGTTAAAACTCTAGCTTGGAAGATATGTCGCAATGCTTTGGCTACTAAAAAGAACCTGAAGCAAAGGGGTATCACAACCACAGCCACCTGTGACGTACGTGGGATAGAAGATGAAGACACTCACCATGTCGTTTTACAATGTCCACATGCTCGAAGCCTATGGATGGCTATGGAAGAGGTATGGTCCTTGCCGGAGGACGCGCGGCTGCGACCTACTGGGCCTGAATGGCTCCTCCAGCTCCTGTGCGAGATAAAAGAGGAGCAGCGTGCCCCGTTACTTATGACCCTTTGGCGAATATGACACGCTCATAACGAAATTACCCATGATAAACCCTGCCCTTCTATTGAGGGTTCGAGACACTTTCTAATCAGTTATATGAACTCGTTGCTTCTGATAAAACATTTCCCTGATGCAGATGTCGCGAAAGGAAAAATGGTGATCAACCAAGAGCTTGGCTTCAGGACGGATCACTCCAAGGAGGATGGTAGGAAGAAGACTCGGAAGAAATGGTGTCCGCCTGAGCAAGGAGTTGTGAAGCTAAACGTCGACGGCGCCTTTGTGGAAGGAGGTGGCGCAGGTGCGGGCATTGTCCTTCGGGATCATACGGGAGAGGTCATTGTCTCTGCCTGCCGCCACTTGCTGCATTGCAAGGATGCTACGGAGGCGGAGCTTGCCGCCATTGAGGAGGAACTGAAGCTGTCCCTGACCTGGACGTCGTTGAAGATACAGGTGGAGACGGACTGTGCTGATGCTGTCAAGATGATCTGGAAGGAAACACCTAATACTTCCATCTATGCGTTCAGAGTTAGTACGATTCGTGAGTTACTCCAGGAAAGAGAGATCAAGATTGCTAGCATAAGTCGTGATGTGAATGGCGTCACTCACGCGCTAGCAAGGATGGGAAGGATGCAGATAAGAACGGAGGTTTGGCTACGGAGTTTTCCCCAGGAGATTTCTGAATGCCTAGCTATCGATTGTAATCCCACCAGGGCTTAGTGTACTCTCTTTTCAACCGCAAAAAAAGAGTCGATGACATGAGTACGCACTTTGCGATCGTGAAGACTACACGGGCCTTGTCCCGTCAGACCCGCAGCTCTCGCACTGCGGCGATTCTAGGGTAGGAATCGCCCAAGCGATACAGAGTGTTCTGCGTGTTGAGCATATTCGCCGATAAATAGTGCTTGCGTGGGTTGGGGTGGCAATTCCTATTTGACGACCAGGTCGTCCACTAATTCCCCCGCACCCTCCCCCCCCCCCCCCCCCCGCTAGTTAGTTTAGTTCGGATTCTTTTGGTCTATTTTTTCTTTTTTCTGTTTCTGTTTCTTTTCCATTCCCTTTTTTCCTTATTCTGTTTTCTTTGTGCTTTTTTTTTCTAATTTGTTTTCCTGTTTTAGTTTTTTTGTTCTATTTTTTACTTCCTTTCTCTGCTACTTTCAATTTTTATTTTCCTTTTTTCAATATTAATAGTTTATCCTTTAAATAGGATAAATATTTTTATTACACCTCTAAAGACGTTCTAAAATAGTTTATGTTCACTTTTTTAAAATCGTTCAAAAATAGTTTACGTATAAATACCTATTTTGTTCACTTTTGAAAAAATCGCTCCAAAATAATTTCCGTTTATAGATTTTTTATGTTCACATTTTAATAATCGTTCAAAAATTATTTTGGTTCAAAGACTTTTTTCTGTTCACTTTTAAAAATCGTTCAAACCATATTTTTGTTCGTTGCCTTTTTTGTTCACTTTTAAAATCGTTCAAAAAAATTTCCGTTCACCGCTATTTTTCTGGTCATTTTTTAAAATCGTTCAAAAATAGTTTTTGTTCATCGTACTTTTCGGTTCACTTTTAAAATATTCAAAATAGGTTTTTTTACGCTGTTACCGTAGGGGAAATCCCCTACGGTGTAGATTTTATATTAATAGGAAAAAATCAGAGGTTTTCCCCTTGAAGTTTACATCTAGTACAGGCGTCAAAAACTAGTTAAGGTGGAAAGAAATCAGAAGGAAGAACACTATACATAGGGAGGGAGATCCTAAGACCCACGAATGGGAGGCTAGAGAGTAGCAGTCGAGACCAAGTGTGGTAGAACTGAGCGATCCAGATTAGGGACAACCAAAACTCAAAAACAGCAGCTGCCATGTCAGGTAAAGACCTGCGAGACCCAAGCAAGAAGGGGTTGGATCAGAGCACTCCGAACTCTATGCTGATGAAGAAGAAGGTCGCTCTGAAATGACACTTTCCAACGACCAATAGAAGGCTGCTGATCCTTGAATATGAGACCGTTTCTGAGCTTCCAAATATTCCAAAGAGCACAGACAGCAACCTCCATAAAGCAGGGACCTGAGAAACCCAATTTAGCCCGCGCAAACCGCTGTGACATAGGGAGCGTGCAGTCCCAAACTATAGAAATGATGTTCCAGCAGGCAGACGCGAATGTGCAGGTGAAAAAGGGATGGTCTCTAGTTTCCAGTTCGTCTCGAGTACAAAGAACACAAGAGGACCCAACATCCGAATGCCAATGTTTCCTTAACATAAGATCCTTGGTGTTTAGCCTATCCATTTGAAGTAGCGATGCAAACACACGCAACTTTGGTATGCATTTGGATTTCCAGATCGCATTCAGAGCACTATCAGATGGTAAGATTGAAAAGAGGAACTTATAGAATTTTGCAGATGTGTACTGTGAGGTGCCCCAAGGGAAGACACGCTTGTCCATCTCAACACCATCTGCTTCCATAGTCCAAGAAGCGAACGCTCGCATTCAGCCGACGTTCCACATGATCCACCATGGGGGCGAGATCCTGGACTGTTTGGCGAGAAGCACCAAGGGGCAATCCCAGGTAGGTGAATGGTAAAGTACCAACCGCACAACCAAAGGGGGCAGCCAAGATTGCCATTCGGTCAGGTTGAACGTTAACAGGCATTAGGCAAGACTTTGAGTAGTTAACACGCAAGCCCGTGGCAGCAGAAAAAACTTGCAGGAGGTTCTTGAGAGCAGTAAGCTAGATGGGGCATGCTTGGAGGATAAGCAGTGTATCGTCAGCATATTGGGCAATCGGGAAGTCAGCGCCTAGAATTGGAAGCAGGGCTTGGAGGGTTCCATCAGCTGCCAATTGGTTGACCATGGACTGGAGGAGGTCAGCCCCGGCTACAAAAAGGATGGGGGAGAATGGATCACCCTGTCGAACACCTCGGCGACAGGCAAACTTTTTCCCAGGAACTCCATTGAGAAGAACAGATGAGGTGCCAGAAGAAAAGATAGCTTTCACCCAAGATCTCCATCTGTCATCAAACCCCCAACACCGAAGGATTTCGAGGATGGCATCATGCGAAATGGTGTCAAATGCCTTTGCGAAGTCTAGCTTCAGAACCACAACTTCCTTGCGAGCTTGTTTGCATTGGTGAATATATTCGTATCCCCAAGCTACGTAGTCTAGAATACTACGACTTTTGAGGAAACCATATTGGTTAACATGGATCAGATCAAGAATTTTGAGTTGCAATCGATTTGCCAACAATTTGGTTAGCAGTTTGAGGCCAGTATTAAGAAGAGAAATTGGGCGAAAGTCATTGGGGCCAGCAGGAGATTGCACTTTCGGAATCAGAGTAATGAACGCATCATTGATGCTCTGAATGTTAACTGAATTAGCCCAAAATTCTTCACATAGCCTATAGAAGTCATATTTCACCACTGGCCAACAAACTTTGACGAATAAGCCAAAGAAGCCATCCGGCCCAGGAGCTTTATCACAAGGCATAGCAGCAACCACTTTGTCAATTTCGTCATGAGAGAAAGGCTCTAACAGCGAATCCAGCCCCTCCATTGGGTGAATATAAGCAGTAAAATCGAATAGGGGATCAATTGGAGTGGAGACACCTATTCGATCCTTAAAAGAGTTCCAAAGAATGCCAGCTTTCTCATCATGATCAACTGCAACCGATCCATCCTCTCGGGTCAAGGAAGAGATGCAATTATTTCTATAGCGTATTGTTTCCATGGAGTGGAAAAAATTTGTATTTCACCACCAAATTTTGCCCATCTCGCCGTACATCTTTTTTTCCAATATTCCTGCTTGCAATCTAAAAGATATTTAAGCTTCCTCTTCACAATGTTACGGAAGTTCCATTCCGAGATGTGTAGAGGCCGTAACTGCTCGAGATTGTCCATACGAAGAATAACCGCATTGCAATTATCAATAAAATGAGATATGACAGAAATACTAGTACTCCGAATCCTTAGCCCCTTCCTAAGAAGTTTAAATTTTGCAGAAATACACCGAGCACTGTCACCCGGGCAATGTATGTCCCAGATTCGCTGCACCACATCCATGAAACCCGGCATACGTGTCCAATGATTTTCAAAACGGAAAACAGTAGCTTTCGGAATAGAAATTCCAATGGAGACCACACACGGAGTGTGATGTGAAGTGGGTTTAGCAAGCGGTTTAACAGTCGTCAGAGGATATTTTAGAGTCCAAGCAGGCGATGTGAAGATCCAGTCCAACTGAACAAGAAGGGGATCGGCCTGCATATTACTCCAAGTATAGCACCGTCCTTTAATCGGGAGCTCTATCAACCCAAGAAAGCTAATAATTTCATTGAAAGTCGCAATGTCCTCTAGATTAGCACCAGGCCTGTTGCGGCTATCAGAATATCGGTAGAAATTAAAGTCACCCATAATGATCCACATAGCATCAGTATCACTATGGAGATGAAAAAGCCAGGCTACGAAATTCTCACGCTCTACTCCTTCACAAGGACCATAAACGTTGACCAGAATGAACTGTTCTGCAGAGGCAGACGATGTGAAGCTAACGACAATGGCGAAACATTCCTGAAGAAGTACTTGGCCCACGAATCTGTTACTAGCCCAGAGAACAAGAAGCCCACCAGAGGCCCCTTCAGAGGGAACGAAGGCAAATTGATCATATCGTTTGGGCGCGAAAGAATGGATATATGCTAGATCAAAATGCTCACGTTTCGTTTCCTGAAAACAAATAATCGAAGCCAAACTCTCTTCAATTTTATCTCTAACAAGCGGCCATTTATCAGGGGAGTTGATGCCACGCACATTCCAACAAAGGATATGCCAAATGATACTTGGTAAGTTTAACCGAGTAGGGACACTAGACATTAGATTGGTCGGTGCGATCCTGCATGAGCTGCTCTTCCGTCAACTCATCAGGGTCGATGTTACATTCTTCCACACCCAGGCGCTGGAGTTCAGCCAATTGGATGGCTGCAGGAGTATCAGCCTTGGGAACATGCGAGGTCTTCCGACGCGAAGACAGGTACGGGATGGAATCATGGATATAACCATCATTGTTGCTGCGGGTGGGGCGGCGAGGTGGAGCCACAGTGGGAGTGGGAGTCTTGCGAGGATGTCCACGCGGGCGAGAGCCAGAGGGAGCGTCAGAGTTCAGAGCCACAGTGAACACCTCAGGAGCAGGAGTATCAGTCAGGGAAACAGGAGTGGGAGTCTTGCGAGGACGTCCACGCGGGCGAGAGCCAGAGGGAGCGTCAGATTTCAGAGCCACCATGAACATCTCAGGAGCAGTAGTATCAGTCAGGGAAACAGGCGTAGCATCAGATGGAGTAGCCAGAGCAACATCATCAAACATCCCACTGAGATCTTCATCAACAAGGACAGCACCAACATTAGTCCCATCAGGGACCATAGACCAACAAGGTTGTCTCCAGATTCAGCAATCTCCTCTAACACACTCAAGCATCGGAGAGCCATCAGGTTAACAATGGAACCAGTAAACACCAACCCAGAGGTATCAATCCTTGGTGAATGCAGAGACAGATCACGGACAACCCAGTTCATAGCAACAACAAACTGACAGAGGAATGATTCCAAGTGACTAACAACATCAGAGTCAGGAGCAAGATCATCACGAGGGGCAGGCAGAATAGAGCGAATGGAAGGTTCAAAATAGGTTTCGTTCACCGCCATTTTCTGTTCATTTTTCGAAAATCGTTCAAAAATAATTTCCGTTAAAAAAGTTTTTGGTTCACTTTTTAAAAATCGTTCAAATATAATTTCCATTCACAGAATTTTTCGAGTCACTTTTTAAAATTGTTCAAATAGGTTTCGGTCACCGCCATTTTCTGATCATTTTCCGAAAATCGTTTAAAAATAAGTTCCGTTCAAAGAGTTTTTTGGTTCACTTTTAAAAATCATTCAAATATAATTTCCGTTCATGGACTGTTTTTTGTTCACTGTTTAAAATCGTTCAAATAGGTTTTGTTCACCGCCATTTTCTGTTCATTTTTTGAAAATCGTTCAAAAGTAATTTCTGTTCACAGAGTTTTTTGTTCGGTTTTTAAAAATCCTTCAAAAATAATTTCCGTTCATAAACGTTTTTCTGTTTATTTTTTATAAAATTGTTCAAAAATAGCTTTTGTTCACCGGCCTTTTCTGTTCACTTTTAAAATCGTTCAAAAATAGTTTCCATTCACCGCCATTTTCTGTTCATTTTTATAATTGTTTAAAAAGAGTTTTTGTTTGCCGTCATTTTGTGTTCACTTTTTAAACAGTTCAAATGAGGTTAATGTTATAATTGAAAAAAGTTCAATTGAAATATATGTTCTTATTTTTAAACAGCCCGGGACAGCGACGTTGCATCGATCATTGCGGAGTTAACCGCGGCGAGCGGCGGCGACATAGGTAGGAGATGAGACGTGCACTGAGCGGAGTGTAAACACGTCAAACATACAGTACAAAATCTGCTCATTTATGACCATCGAGACGAAAAAATTACAACACAAAAGTTGTGCGAAACATTCAGAGTAGCATCATCGTCAAAAGATATTTCAAACGGTCAACCGAGTGTGACGAATTTGACAAAAAATCGTCTAAATTTTTTCCGAAAAGTGCGAAATTGAGAAATTACACTCGATTAAATTTGAAACCAAATACGGGAATGGAACCTACACGTGGACGTGCATATTTTTCGTGTACATTATATTTAAAATTGAAATGTATTTTTATAAATATATATGAATTTTTAAACGATTCCCCTCACTTGTACTATAATTTCTGATGTGTGATTACATATACAACACACACTCTTCCAAATGAACGAAAACCAGATTTGAACGTCGTCAATTCTTTTGTTTCTAATGTTTCTTCCCGTATATATGAAATCTTTAAGTTTTTTTACTTGTACGTTTTCGAAAGATAACAGGACGTCCACTCCGTGCGACAATAAACATGAATAAGTCCATGTGAAACAAAGCGGTACAATCTCAAACAGGAAAAAAGTCAAAGACAATGGAAGCGGTACGCAAAAAAAGGGTTCACCAGCGAAAATCACCAGGAGCCCAATATGGGCCGGCCCAATCTGTGCGGAGGCTACGCATCTCCGCACAAGTCGTGGAGTAGGCGCTGGCAAAACCTATTCAGCGCCCGTTGCAAAGGATATCGCGAAATCACCTACAGTGCGCACTTCGTCTGACCCATCGTGGGCCGGCCCACACAATGGGAGCATCTCGCCAGAGACCAAGAGGATTACCGGAGCGACCTCGTCGGAGACCAAGAGGATGACGCGCAAAAGGCCTGGGCGACCTCGCCGGAGACGAAAACAAGCGCGGAACACCTCACCGCCCACGGGGATGGCGCGGCTGGCCGCGACATCGCCGGCCAGGTGAGGAATGGACCTCACCATAGCCGGCGACGACGCGGCTCGCCACGGCAGCGCAGGTGGAGGTGAGGTAGAAACTTAACTCGGGGGGGGGGGTGAGTCGGTTGCCGGAGCAGCTCGCCGGCGAGGTGGTTAGGTTTCGGGGGTACGGTGGGGGGGCTTTAGAGGGAGGCCGGGGTAGGCGGTGGACCGGCGGTGGGAGGCGGATGGAGGAGGGCAGAGCGGCAAGGCGTCGCGGGAGCGGGGCCGGCCTCGGGTGGCGGTAGCTGGCGGCCTGGCCGGCGGCGGCGGTGAGGGGTCGAGATGCTGATGCTGTGTGCGAGAGGAAAAGAACGACGATGGGGAAGACGCTATGCTGGGCCGGCCCACCTTCATCTCCGTGAGTGCGTCGGTTGCATAACTCATGCTAAAGGCACTGAATAGGACATCCCCGTAGGTCCCCTTCTAGGCTCCATGGTTCTCATGGTTTGGGCCGTTTCTGTGGCAAATTGAGCTCGCACATGGGCCATACCATATAGCCTGCTAATTCCTCATCTGCATCCAGTCCGGTACGTTTTGCCGAAGACGATGAGACCGATACGCATACGATTGTACGAATAAACAAATACTACTCCGTACTCCCTCCGATCTTCAATTCTTCTTACGTACTAAACCAAGCCCTAGAAGATCATCGAGTAGATTTTATCAATCATCGGCCAGTTGCGAGGCCGGACGGCTTGGTTGCTGGACGTGCGCACATACCTAGGATGGCCGACGGCGACGAAGAGGCGGCGATGGCGGAGCCCCAGGAGTGCAGCAGGTGGGCGATGACGTGCCTTGTGGGCTGCGTGGGTTTTGCGCTCGTCTGCTTCTCATTGCACGCGATGGAGGCGTTCCTCCTCCCCGGACTTCTCTTCTTCTTCATGGGGCTCTCCTTCCTCGCTTACTCCTTGGCCTGTGTGTTTGAACGTTTCATCGAAGGGAATCCTCTCGGCAATCCAGTCCAACGATTGTCCCTAATAGATACATTGTTGTCGCTCTAGTAATTGTACACAATGTAAGTTTGATCATCGATGCATAATTTTTACTTAATTTTCCTCCGGATGTACTCCGTCGGCCCATCTGTTTTGGCGACTCTGAGTTTGCACGTCGCCTCGCGTTCCATTTGCGTTTTGGAGGCTGCAAATATGACGACTCTGCTAGAGTTGTTATTGGATAGGAACGAGCCAACATTGACTCAGTGATCGAAACTTGTGTGCGTTCTGAATTTCCGATATGTACAAAAAAATTATAACATGTGTTTATCTGAACAATTGATCAGAAGATTGTTTCTTCAGTTTTCTGAATGTGTACCGAGTATACTGACACATGGTCGGAGCGGCAGCTCCGGTTTTGCCTTGGTTGTGTCATGTTGAAGTCTTACATTGTCGTCTTTGGTCGTTCGGTTGACTTGGACGTCAAATCGCGTTGGGGGGCGCGGTCTTGAGACTGGCGTGGATGTCGGAGCACCGGATTCCGGATGTTCGCATCCGACGTGTTTGCGTTGAGGTGTTAGCGATACGGCAACATGGTTGTCGACTCGTGTAGGGCGCGGCCTTGCGACTGGTGTTAGCGATACGGCAACATGGTTGTCGATTTATCCGGACCGAACCGCTCGGACTCTCAACTCTCGCTACCTAGGCCGGCCTAAAGAGAGTTTTGTTTTTTCGCTCAAACAAAGATAAAAGGTCCTACTTCGCCGTATCTCATCATCTTCGATTACTACTGTTAGTTGCGAGGCCGGACGGCTTGGTTGATGTACGGCGACGGGAGGAGCAGCAGCAGCTGGCGGCGATGGCGGAGCCTGAGGAGTTTAGCAGGTGGGCGATGACGTGCTTTGTCGGCTGCCTCGGACCCGTGGTCGTCTGCCTCGCCATGTACCTGGTTGAGGCGTTCAACCTTCTCGGGATTCTGCTCATCTTCGTCGGGCTCAACTTCGTGGCTCTCTCCTTGGCTTCCGTCTTCGAACGCTTTAATGACGGCAATCCGCTCCAAGGATTGTCCATCGTAGATACATTGTTGTCGCTCTAGTATTATTTATATACAATGTAGTAGTACATACGTTGACCATCGATGCATAATATCTACTCATCGGATATGCTCCGTCGGCCCCTCTGTGATGGCGACTCTGAATATGCACGTCCCTCGCAGCCTTCAAAATATTATGGAGTGTGTTCCATTTGCGTTTTGGAGGCTGCAAATATGACGACTCTGCTAGAGTTGGTACTTGGTAGCAACGAGCCAACGATTGAGTGCATTTCAGTGATGAAACTTGTGTGCGTTCTGAATTTCTGATATGCGTACAAAAAATTATATTTTGTTATTTATCCAAAAGCAAGTGGGTTCATGATGATGAAATTAACCTGTATATATCTGAACAATTGATAAGAGTTAGCTCGCTTCTTCAGCTGTGTGAGTGTGTACCGAGTGTACTGTCACACATCAATCATGGAACTGCCAAGGCAATATTGGTGAAGTGTTGACTATGCAAGCAATGGAACTGAAATCCAGACCTCTGAATTAAATAGCCGCACCCGGCTATAGCTTCGTGAGATGGTCCGCGCTATAGATAAGACCTTCGAGGCTAAGAAGTTAATAGCCGCTAATAGCTCGGCTAAATGTATTTAGCCCCAATTTAGCCCTTTTAGCTGCTATATTCCCGCTCAGGAATTTAAAAAACGTGGATCAAATTTGTCCCGTTCGGACCAATTTGTCCCACTTGGCCCAATTTTTTGGCCCAAATGTCAACCCTATCCCTAAATTCTTCTTGTTCTCTCCTCTCTCTCTCTCCCGAAAATGAAACCAAGAGGGGTGGCGGCTTCAAGCCACGAGTATTGCCGTGCATTGTAGTTACCAACGTTCTCGACCGCGTGACCCGGAGCCTCAACATAGGTTGGAGCTCGTGGAACCACTGACACGCTGAGAGCAAGTACAATAGTATGGTGAAGGATTTAAGTAATATATATTTTTACTTTTTACTTAGTTGGAGAAGACAGAGAAGAAGCGGGTTGTATATTAAGAGCTAATTGACCTACGTGGCTATTATACACCTTATTAATAGATTTGTGTAGGTCATTATAGTTGTCTGATTACCTGGCAGCGATGCGGTCTTGTCGCCGATTCATATGTATCTAGACACGTTTCTAAATATAAGGTGTTTTAGATTTTTTTTAGATTCACATGTATCTACATAGGCACGTTTTAGTGTGTCTGTTCACTTATTTCAGTCCGCATCTAATTAACATGTGAAATGCCCAAAGCATTTTATATTTAAAAACGGACCGAGTACTTGACAACTTATCTTCATGAGTAAGAACACACTAAATTTGGCTGTGTACTAGCTAGAGCATTGACGTTTCTTGGTCAAGACATGCACGCACTGCATCCAGCTGAGAACTCAAAGTGATTTTTGTCGGCCCTATGCACCTAGCGACGATATATTACGATCGACATGCTGCGCTCATGTATGTCAATTCATCTTATGTATATTTTGGGCAAGTCGAACGAAGTGCATATGTACTAAGTATATACTCCTAGCTTGTGACGGAACGCGTCAATATGTACTAAGTTTATACTCCTAGCTTGTAACGGAACGCAGCAATGCGCTTACTTATATACCAATAGTCTTCAGTTAGACTGTCGTCGAGCTAACCCTTTTCGAGAAGCAAATTAACGTGCTGCATTCACACACTTGTTCATCATATATAGATCAGTACATATATATGTGCGCACTAGTTAGCTTCCGCATCAAGATCGATCCAACCCAGCTGCGCCATTTAGTTACCAGAGAAGTGAACAATACAACAACTCGGCTGTAGAGAGATCATCGTCGTCGTCGATGGGGGAAGAAAGGCGTGGTTGTGGCCGCCGGCGTCCTCGCCTTGATTACGGTCATGTCCGGAGTCATTGCCGCGGTTTTCGTGGCATTGGTATATACTCACTCCATTTCTAAATATAACATGTTGTAGATTTTATCCATATTCACTTCATATATATAAATGTATCTAAACATGTTTTATTGCATATGTTCATCTATACAACACGTGCAACACATGAAACATCAACGGAGGGAGTAGCTTGCTCGCTAGCTAGCTAGAGATCAAGACAATAGTACAATTATTTTTTGTTGCTGATTCTTCTTTGTTAACTCTGCGTGCATGCTCTATCGATTCATGGAGTCGGTGTATCCGCACATGAGCAAGCCCGAGGAGTTGTGTGGGTACAGAGAGTCGCAGGCGATGCCCCTCGGCGTCGTGGCGGCAGGGCTGGCGCTGACCACGAAGATCCTTTCCAGCACCGCCATCGGCTGCTGTGGGGCGTGTCGGAACATTCCCCCAGACGCGTCGTGGCCGTCCTCTTGTGTGTCGTCTCGTGGTATATACTCTTTCCGTTTTAAATTAGATGATTTTCATTTATCTAAATATGGATATATCTATACTTGTAACATGTCTATATATCTCCACATGTGGGTAAATAAACTCTTTAAGTAATAAAATCCCTTTATCGAAATGTAAATCATCTAATTTAGAAAGGAGGGAGTACATAAACTTGATGCTAGATACTAGTCGTACTGTACTTTGAACTTCACAGCATATAATATATGTCATATATACATCTTCCTTTACAAAATGCATTTCATTCCATAAAACGCTCGTTACTGAAAAAATAACATCTCCACACACATAGTAAAACAACCTTTTGAGACCAATGTAAAATCTACCGTATCAATCTATTTGGAAGCTTGTTCATGTAAGCACAAATTATTCAGGTCTCCTTTTTAAGAAGACAATTATTAATCTGGGCTCGATGCCATTCAACCTTCCAGGGTCCTTACAATCAGAGTGGGGATACAGTTTATGGTGGGCGCCATGTTGGGATTCGCACTGGTAGAAAATGGGCCTATGGTCCCGGTTCGGTTGGGCCATCAGTCCCGGTTGCCCAACCGGGACTGGCCAATCGGGACTAATGCTAGTCCCGGTTGGGCCACGAACCGGGACCAATGGTGGCCACGTGGCCAGTTCTGGCTGGGCGTGGGGGGAGACTCATTGGTCCCGGTTCTTGTTACGAACCGGGACCAATGAGTGCTTTTTTTTTTGGTATTTAGGGTTTAGGGTCTCCCTCTCGCCGGTGCCCCCTCTCCCTCTCGCCGGTGCCCCCTCTCGCCGGTGCCCCCTCTCCTTCTCGCCGGTGCCTCCTCTCCCTCTCGCCGGTGCCCCCTCTCCCTCTCGCCGGTGCCTCCGTCGTCTCCCCCTTCTTCGCATCGCCGACGTGCTCTCCATCGTTTCCGTACGCATATTATACGCTCTACTATATACACAGTACATGTTGATGCATATATAATTAATATTCGATCTCTTGCGAGAATACAACTATTTAATTACATGGAGATAGATCAAGCCATCAAGGCATATGTAGTTCATCGTCCGAAGCATAATGTTCTCCCCTTTCATCGATGACCTCCCTAAGCAGAAATCCCGCCAATTCCTCTTGAATTGCTCCTACGCGCAGTTCTGGGTCGATCTTCTCCCGCATTTTGCTGAAAGCAGTTGTTCTCCGCTCAGTGGTCAACTCGCGAATGAACTCGCAAACGTAGAATCCACATAAATTACTCCCCGGTGGCTGCTGCGGACTTTCCACCGTTTTATAAGTTAGCTCATCTTTGAATGGACCTTCTACCTTCTGTTTGAAAATTGTCCAACACCTGCTTTGGCAAAGAAAATGAACAAAGGAGTTATTAATTACTTGACATCAGGGAACGAACGAAAGAGGGCGATATAATGCGATAATGATTGAAATTACTTGTTGAGCATTTCTTTCATGTCGGACCACAACGCTTGGTCCCAACTTAATGAGTCGTGGACTTCAACTGTGGACTTGTCAGGTTGAATGCTTAGCAGAATCCAGTGGAACCTGCGGACGTTTACATAAAGCAGACATGCATAGCTCATCAATTACACTTAACATCGAGAAAGCCAAATAAAAATATGTACAAGACAGAAACACTCACCTGAAGTTGTAAGGAAATAGTATTTCCGTACAGAAATGTTGCATGGTTAAAAAGGTGGTCAGGTCATGCTCCACGTCTTTGGGGTGATTGACTAACGTATGTGAATTCACGATATATGGGTCAACGAACCCAACCTCAAAAACTTTAGATCTTTTGCATTCCAGCATCTTCATTCTGCATAATAGCGTACAAAAGGATATATATATAGTCAGGATAATATAATACAGGCAATGAACGAGCTGAGCTAGAGACTTAATTACGAAAATAAATCACTTACAGACAATAGCAAGAGAGGATAGATTTGTCGAGGGCGCGCTTTTGGAATAACTGGAACAGTTCAGTCAGTTGAACCTGTATAATGTAACGTTTGAAGAAATGCTCCACTCTAACGTCCAGCGGAAACCACTCTTTCGCGTCCTTCTTTGATGTGTGCACCAGGTACCAGGTATGCAGATTTCGCATATGTGTTGATAGACCCGTCAGCTCCTCATTACTGACCATAGGCTCCCCTTGGACATATTTCCGTGCCATCTCTAACATTGGCGCATATTCATAGCCTAAAAGTTGACCAAGGCTCATACCCAAGGCGGTAGCCTGTTCCTTGGCCTGAGATACAGTGACACCAAGTTCTTTAGCAGCAGCTATGGCTCTGGGGTCCAATAATTCCAGGTCCTTATCCATAGCGACTCTGAAGTCCTTGTCGACATCGGAACACACTATGAGCGGGGGGACCGATTGATTTTTCTGCTGTCCGAGCTGGGCAATTTGTTTCCCGCTTTTTGCACTTCTTCCCTTGTTCTGCTCAGACTGGGCACGTGCTAGCTTAGTAAGTTCACGACCATAGTCAGATGGCAGATTCATCGATATCTGGGATGGCTGCTCAAGGAAGGACTTTCTCCACTTTTTGGATTTTTCATCGTATACCGGCTTCTGCTCGGGCTTTTTTGGTGCAAAAAAAGCCTTATTGTAGGCAGCCACCTCCGCGGCGTTTTCCGCTACAGTCCTGTCATAAGGTCTAATGGGAAGATTCTTATGAGGTACTGTTGGGAGGGGCGACCTTTTACGTTTCGGTGATCGCTTACCCCTCATAGTACGAGCGGTGGGCGGAAACGGCTGACGCGGCGGCGGAGACGGCTGACGCGGCGGCGGAGACGGCTGCGCTGGAGACTGGTGAGGCGGTGAAGAGGACTGTTGCGCTGGAGAATGCTGAGGCGGTGAAGAGGACTGTTGCGCTGGAGACTGGTGAGGAGTCGATGGCCTTGGCTGCCAGTTCGGAAGCACGATGAATTCCTTTGGCCATAGAATGGTCGCTTTCTTGGCTTCTCCAAGTTCAAGCACCTCCCCATCTTCACCTGCAGGGTGTTGCAGCTTCAGCTCCTCATAATCTTTCATCACTTCATCCACCGCGACAACAGCGTAGCCATTTGGAACCGGAGAGAAATGGTAAGTTGGATTAGGTCCAATTGGTACGACATAGCCGACCGCCACCTTCACGGTTAAGTTAAAAACTTTCACATGCATCTCACAAGGTGTGCTCTCCGTGATATCATCCACTGGGTAGCGACGAAGTGGAGCCACTGCATCATCATTACCATCCTGGAGCTCCGTGGAAGCCACGCTGCTTTTCCGATTCGATGGGCCACCGGTACCATCGCATGCAGCTTCTACCATGTGCCGTTGAGATTGGCCGCTAGTACCTTGCTGGCTAAGCACGGCAATTTGTTCCTTCTGCAGCTTTAATTCTTCTTCTATATTACGCAGCCGGTCTGCAGCAGCGCGTGCTTCCATTGCCTCCCTTTCCTTTCTCCTCTGATGGCTTCTATCAGGAAATTTCTTCCTGTGCTCGGGAATCGCAATTGTCTTGGGCTTGGAGCCAGGTACGCCTCGTAACCGTCCGTCGTGTTCCTTATTCCCAAGGGCGCGTGTGAGCTCGTCATCCTCTCTATCGGGAATGAACCGTCCCTCTTCAACATCCTTTACTGCATTTCTAATTTCTTGGATGGGTAGTAGGGGATTATCTTTGTGTCTTCTGTTATATATGCACTTCCCTTCTGCGTCCAACGTGCCCCCATGCCCGTAAAACCAATTTCTTGCCCGTTCGATCCACTTGAGTGGCTCTGGAGTGATCCCATTAGCCAGCAGGTCCGCCTCAAGTTTCTCCCACTTAGGCATGCTACCAGCGTAGCCACCAGGCCCCATAGTATGGTGGTACATCTTTAGAGCAGCATTTGCCGCATTTTTTGCAGACTTTTCCAGAGCTTCCTCTGATTTCTTGTACGCCACAAATTCTTCCCAGTAGTCCTTTATCTTCTCATACCCTTTATCGAAGTCTGGAGTCTTATTTTTCTTGACAAACAGTTTGTTCAATCTTTTCTTCCAGTTCTTGAATAGCTCGGCCATCTTCTTAAGTGCCCAGTCCTTGACTTTTTGCTCCATGATTTTCCGGGCAATCTTTTCTGCCTCATCTGGATCCTCCTCATCTGAATCCACCTCTGGCGCCGGCAGGGTGAAATTAACCATGAGCTTTCTCCAAAGTCTTTCTTTGCCCTCATCGCTGACATATAGCTGTCCTTTCTCGTTTGGCCGATGCCATTCTCGAACGGTGATCGGGATGAAGTCCCTAACAAGAACTCCGCATTGCTTTACCATTTTATTTTTAACACCAGGGGGAGCAGTCGGTGTGCCGTCTTCAGCGACTCTTTCGATCGTGTACCTTTCTTGGTCGCCCAACTTTTTGGCTGGGCCTCGTTTTGTCCTTACAGAAGATTTGCTCGATCCGGAGGGCTAAAAGAAGAAAGAGCGTTAATATATGTATATAGACATCAGAGACTTAATTAATACAATCTTCGGCTTCATTAATATATGTATATGCACCTCGCCGGAGTTTGCAACATTTAATGTTCCACCGGAGCCTTCGGCTTCTCCCTCGTCGGCTTCTCCCTCGCTGACTTCTCCCTCACCCCGGCCGTCGGGTTCTACCTCACCGGAGCCGTCTCTTCGGTTGAGAGACTCATCTCCCTCACCGGAGTTGTTCAAAAACTCCGTGGTGACATCGACAATATCTTCCGGCCCGCGGATTATATCCTGGAGGATATTTTCCTGATCTTCGTCTCGTTCCATAGTTTCTGCAAATTAAGAACAATGCACAAAACTTTAGTTGGGTAACTTGTTCCATATGTCAAGATACATCTACAATATCATAAACCCGTAAACTCGTATCGTAAACCCGTAAACTCGTATCGTAAACCCGTAAACTCTAAACTCGTATCGTAAACCCGTAAACTCGTATCGTAAACCCGTAAACTCGTATCGTAAACCCGTAAACTCGTAAACTCGTATCGTAAATCGTAAACCCGTAAACTCGTTAACTCGTATCGTAAACCCGTAAACTCGTAAACTCGTAAACTCGTATCGTAAACCCGTAAACCCGTAAACCCGTAAACTCGTAAACTCGTATCGTAAACCCGTAAACTCGTATCGTAAACCCGTAAACTCGTTAACTCATATTCCTAAACATGGAGATCCTGTTAAATGGAGCCCAAAGACAACACAATTGAGTTTGGGCCATTTTGAGTTACTAACTCCCTACATAAATGTTTTAGTCCAGAAGCTTATTAATCAAGCTTTGGCTACTGCACAAGTTCTGTTAATCATAAAATTAAATCCTTTGAGGGATAGCAAGTACTGAATATTTCTGATCTAACACAATTGGATTCAACTCATTTAGATTAACCATTTGACAGCTAAAAATGTTGTAGTACAGAAGGGTCTACAAAGTTAATTGAATGCCAAATTATTTTTGTTGCTCAATTAATTCCACAAAAATTAGGGATGCTAATTTATCACAATACTAAGCTAACAAAATTGGATTCACATTATTTGAGCTAACAGAGCATCAGAAACAAACAATTTGGTGATTTAAACCCTCTGTAGTAATTTAAATACCATTCTTTTATTATTAATCTAAATAATATGGGACCAGTGTGGTTGGACAAACATTTTTATTAGCTTTCCAAAGAATTTTGATTCATCAATTTTGGACTTATAGATCTCGAGTTACTTAATTTCTAACATACACACAGAATAAAATATTTCTGTTCATTTCTTAATTCGAGTCAGGAAAAAAAACAGGCCGCGAGGGGTTCCAGCCCAATGGGCTCGGCCCATTTTTTTTTCCGTGCGTAGAAATTATTAAAACGCTGACGGGTGGGGCCCACCCGTCAGCGGCTTGGCCTAAACGAAACGGTGCATCGCGGCGACGAGCAACGGCGGCGCCGCGGCCGGGGATGGCCGGCGGAGGGCTCACCTCGGGTGGTGTAGCCGGCGGAAAGGGCGCGGCGGCCGGGGATGGCCCGAGCGTCGACGGCGAGCACGGGCGGCCGGGGACGGCCCGAGGATGGCCTGAGCGTCGACGGCGAGCACGGGCGGCCGGCGTGCGGGCGCGCTCCTCTCCTTCTTCTCAGCACGGGCGGCCGGCATGCGGCGCGGCGGCGCGGGCGTCGAGGGCACCGGCGTCGAGGGCGAGGTTGGGCAGCCTGACGGCGTGCGGGCGCGGCGGCACGGGCTCCTCCTTCTTCTCCGGTCCTTGGGCATTTCTGCGAATGAATCGGGGAAGGAGAAGGGCAACAGTTAAGTAGCAGGGGGTCATTGGTCCCGGTTGCTGGCAAGAACCGGGACCAAAGTGGTTGGTCCCGGTTCTTGCCAGCAACCGGGACCAATGAGAGTGTCAGTTAATGCCAGATCCAGTGGCGCGCCCATGGACTCATTGGTCCCGGTTCTTGCTAGAAACCGGGACCAAAGAGTCCTTTTTCAAAATTATTTCGAACTTTTCAGTTCTGAAATTTTGTTCCCGCCTTTTTTTTTTCTTATTTAGGTGTTTGGATATGAATTTCAAATGGTTTTGAAACTGAAAAGACTTTCAACATGAAAAGTTTTTAAATTTGAATAAATAATCCAAAACCATTTTCTGTTTTCTAAAATAATTATTCTAACTATACAAACTATTAACCATTTTGCCATTTTCAATTAAAAATGCATTAACTTTATTGCATATTTTGAATTGACAAAACTTTCAATGTGAAAAGTGTTTGAATTTGTATAAATAATCCAAAATCAATTTTACATTATTATTGTCATTTTCAATTTAATATGGATAAATTCATATCTTTAAATCCGTAAGTCGAAATTCGACAAATAATCCTTAAGCAGAAGTAAATGCAGAACAATTTCAGAAAACCTATATTTGTAAGATGAATGTTTGGTGTTGTAAAATGCAGAAGAAAGCAGATAAAAATTATTAATTCATTTATCTTAATGCATTACATAAAAGATTTAATACATTATTACACATGATACAACGTCTCACAAGCGCTTGAAAGAAACACACCCCTGATCCAACATCACCAACATTATTCTACATAAACGGACTTGCTGGCTCGAAGGCCGTAGGATTAGGGGGAACGGCGGGAGGAGCCAGCCCCGTGGGCGGCCGCCCGGTTCTCGCGCGCACGTTTGCGGCGGAGGGCAAGATCCATAGAGGATGAGTCTTTCAGCGCCCAATCCAGATCGGAAGCCTCCTTCGCCTTGAGCTGGTAGGAAGTCTTGGCTCGCTGGACAGGGTAGTCGCGGACAGACTGGAAGGAGGCTTCCATGGCCTCCTGTATCTGCAACCCACAACCTTCTTCCCCGTCGTCGCTCCAGTCGAAGTCGTCGTCCTCCTCCTCCGCGGGAGGAGCGGCGGCGCCTGGTGGAGGTGCAGCGGCGCCAGGTGGAGGTGCGGCGGCACCTGGTGGAGCAGGAGGCCGGTAGCTGGGCATTCCTCTCCACGCCGGGCTCGTGGGCATACGGCGGGATAGACTCCCGCGGTTGCGCCCAAGCGCGCTCTGCCGAGCACGCTCGACCTCGTCCAGAAGGCGCTGCCATTTATCGTGTAAAATGTATTCCCATTTATCTCGTACCCTTGGAAATTCAATACAGTCGAAGATGGTGACGCGGCCAATAAGTAGAGCTGATCTCCGACAGTGGTGTCATTCATGAGCTGTAATCGCAACCAACTGCCGAAGGTCTCCATGTGTTTTTCTTTAATCCAGGAGTCATCCTTCCCCGTGTTCTTGGAGCGTACATAATTCTTGTGTTCCTCGATATACGGAGCCACGAAGGTGGAACTTTGTAGAACTGTGTAGTGTGCTTGAGTTAAAGAATGCCCGTCCCTACATATCAGTGCTTTCTTTCCTAGCGTGCCTTTTCCACTCAGTCTCCCCTCATGCCGCGATTCAGGAACACCAATCGGCTTAAGGTCAGGAATAAAGTCAACACAGAACTCAATGACCTCTTCTGTTCCATAGCCCCTTGAGATGCTTCCTTCTGGCCTAGCACGGTTATGAACATATTTCTTCAAGACTCCCATGAACCTCTCGAAGGGGAACATATTGTGTAGAAATACAGGACCGAGAATGGCAATCTCGTCGACTAGGTGAACCAGGAGATGCGTCATAATATTGAAGAATGATGGGGGGAACACCAACTCGAAGCTGACAAGACATTGGACCACAGCCTTCTGTAAACTTGGTAGAGTTACTGGATCGATGACCTTCTGAGATATTGCATTGAGGATTGCACATAGCTTCACAATGGGTACTCGAACATTTTCCGGTAGAAGCCCCCTCAATGCAACCGGAAGCAACTGCGTCATAATCACGTGGCAATCATGAGACTTCAGGTTCTGGAATTTTTTCTCTGCCATACTTATTATTCCCTTTATATTTGACGAGAAGCCAGCCGGGACCTTGATACTGCTCAGGCATTCAAAAAAGATTTCCTTCTCTGCTTTGGTAAGAGCGTAGCTGCTTAAGTATTGACGCCCTTTATCCGTCTGCTTGTTGTATGGGTCTTTCATACGTTGCTGGTCTGCCCGTGCTTCCGGTGTATCTTTTGTCTTCCCATACACGCCCAGGAAGCCTAGCAGGTTCACGCAAAGATTCTTCGTCACGTGCATCACGTCGATTGAAGACCGGACCTCTAGGACTTTCCAATAGGGTAGCTCCCAGAATATAGAGCACTTCTTCCATATGGGTACGTGGTTGTCAGCGTCATTCGGAACAGATAGACTGCCAGGACCCTTTCCAAAGATTACTTCTAAATCCTTGACCATGTCATATATAACATCACCATCAGGGAGGTTAGGCTTCTTCCGGCGATCTGCCTCACCGTTGAAATGCTTGCCGGGCTTTCATACGGCATGACTGTTCGGAAGAAATCGACGATGCCCCAGGTACACATTCTTGTTTCCCAAATGTATACTTTCAGTCTTATCTAAATGCGTGCATGCATTGTATCCCTTGTTTGACTGTCCTGAAATGTTACTAAGAGCAGGCCAATCATTGATGGTTACGAACAGCAACGCTCGTAGGTCAAATTCCTGTTGTTTGTGCTCATCCCACACACGTACACCTGGTTCGGACCACAACTGCAAAAGTTCATCAACTAATGGCCTTAGGTACACATCAATGTCGTTGCCGGGTTGCTTCGGGCCTTGGATGAGCACTGGCATCATAATGAACTTCCGCTTCATGCACAACCAAGGAGGAAGGTTGTAGATACATAGAGTCACGGGCCAAGTGCTATGACTGGAGCTCTGCTCCCCAAAAGGATTAAAGCCATCTGTACTTAGACCAAATCTTAAGTTCCTTGCGTAATCTGAAAATGTCGGGAACTCTCTGTCGATTTTTCTCCACTGGGACCCATCGGCGGGGTGTCTCAACTTCCCGTCTTTCTTACGCTCTTCTTTGTGCCATCGCAACAACCTGGCATGCTCTTTGTTTCTGAACAGACGTTTCAACCGTGGTATTATAGGAGCATCCCACATCACCTTAGCAGGAACCCTCTTCCGGGGGGGCTCGTCATCGCCCTCAACATCACCAGGGTCATCTTGTCTTATCTTGTACCGCAGTGCATTGCATACCGGGCATTTATCCATGTTCTCGTACTCACCACGGTACAGGATGCAGTCATTAATGCATGCATGTATCTTCTGCACATCTAATCCTAGAGGGCAGATAGCCTTCTTTGCTTCGTCTGTAGTCTCGGGCAATTCGTTATCCTTTGGAAGTTTCGGCTTCATTATTTTCAGTAACTTCTCAAATCCCTTGTCAGAACAACCAGTCTCTGCCTTCCATTTCAGCAGTTCCAGTGTGGTACCGAGCTTTGTGCTGCCATCTTCGCAGTTTGGGTACAGCAACTTTTTGTGATCCTCAAGCATGGCCTCCAACTTTAGCTTCTCCTTTTCTGTATCGCATTCTCGCTTTGCATCATAAATGACCCCACCAAGACCATCAGCGGGCTCATCTGATGCCCGATGTTCACCTCTTTCTTCTTCAACGTCTTCCATAACAGTATCACCGCATTCCTCAGGGAACATAGGATAGTTGTCATCATCCTCCTCTTCTTCATTGTCTTCCATCGTAACCCCTCTTTCTCCGTGCTTGGTCCAACAATTATAGCTGGGCATGAAACCTTTCCGAATCACGTGGTCTTGAATGGTTCTCGGGTCAGAGTACTCCCTGACGTTCCGACACTTCTCACATGGACAAGGCATAAAATTATTCACTTTGTTTGCCTCAGCCACATCGAAAAATTTATGCAGGCCTGCAATAAACTCGGAACTGCGTCGTTCGCCGTACATCCATCGCATCCGTGCATCCATCTGCATCATATATATAATTAAGTTTATCAAATACCATTACAATAACATCTTGAATAGTGAAATGACCACCGTACATCGACACGTGCAATATTTCTGTATCAATTACAGACGAAAAGGATAAAGTTGCTAACCTCGGCCGAGGATATCATTTTGTGTGAACTTAAGTGTGGGTCGGGCATTTCATCGAACACATCTTGTGTGTGGCAAAGGAAAAAAAAAATAGCACCCACTTCCCACCAATCCAAGAGAAAAAAATTAGAGGAGAGAAGGGGGGTGGGGGTTATTTATAGGCAGGGAGGGGAATTGGTCCCGGTTCTTCGCACGCCACGTGTCTGGCTCTGGAGCTTTGGTCCCGGTAACCGGGACCAATGGTCCACGGGGCCGTGGCAACTCGAACCGGGACCAGTGCCAGGCACTGGTCCCGGTTTTTACCTGAACCGGGGCTAATGGCTGGGGCGGCCCTGGACCAAAGATGGTTTTTCTACTAGTGTCGGCGGCCATTTGAGGAATATCGTCGAGAACGGAAGTTGTATTGCACCGGGCGTCGGGATTTTCATGGAGGCGATAATCCTGTTTATCATCGTCGTTTGTATTGATATCGCCTCGTACATCATGGTTCAGAAGAATGCTTTACACTCCACAAAGGAGGTCGGGCTGGAGAAGCCGCCATCAAGCGCACCTGGTGTTGAGAAATGTTGATCAAAGTGCCAACAATAAAATCTGACATCTGGCCTTCTCCTCATGTACAGAAAAGTCAAGTTTGATGATATCTCATGCCACTATATATGACTTGCTTGTCTTCTGGGAGCACTTATATATCAATATATGCGGTCTCTTCTATAGGATCCTTGACTACCAAGGAGGCTAGCAAAAACGGTAGCTGGTATAGGAGTTAGACTGCTATGTTTTCAGTTTTTGGTTTTTCCAATAAGAAAGAATTGCTTGCATGTCAGCGCTATTCTTAAATATGGATAATGTGCTAGGCCTGAAACATTATTAGCTTTTGTTTGAAAGAAAAATTTGAATATCTTCGGCAGAAAACTTGATAGTGCGATAAATAGAACTACAATCGTGAACTTTCAGTAAAAAGCCTATGTGGCGAGTGTATATATGTAGTTGTATGTGTGTAATGTGTCCTCGTTATTTAAAAATATATTCCAATTTAAGGAAAACAAAATCTACTCGAGGAGGAAGATGACGTAGTCTTGACGTACGCCTCCGCCGCTGCCGCCGCAGTTGACCGGAGATGGGGGAAATGGTGGTTCTAGTCTCCTTGGTAAGTGGAGTGGTAGGAATAGTAGTGGGTTTTGGCGGGAGGTGAGCCTGCCCCCTTTTTCACTACACCGGAAGAGCTCCTGCCAGATCCATGTCTAGGCGGCTCGCGAGCGAGGAGGGTGTTTTTTTGCGGCTGGCGGGCGCAAGACAAGGTTGGCTCCCAGCATACGGTAGATTCGGCCATTGTCCGCAGGCCTGGCTGTGGGATGCTTTGCTGATCGTGCTGGCAACGACGTGGGGGCACTGTAGGAAACCAAACGGGTCGAACTCGTCGCCCACGGGCCTGCCCGGGGTAACTTCAGCCTACCAAACGCACCCAGAAAGATAAAGAGACTGAGCAGAACCCAGCGCACGAATAAAAAACAGGCAAGAGCCAACGAAGTATGTCAGCATTAATTTAGAATAGAGACATAAATGCAGTGTCGATATCTACAAGATTCTATTGTGGCTCTATGTACAATCACCAATATTAAACACCAGGCCATAATAATGGAATACATATATAAGATCTTTGCTAAACAAAAGCTATGGTGTTTGTGTAAAGCTAGCAAGATATGCTCATATTAGTCGGGAGAGATGCATATATAAATGCAGTGCCGATATCTAAATATTTTATTGTGGCTCTATGTATAATCACAAGTATTAAACACCTGGCCATAATGATGAAACGCATAGTTTCTTCGCAAAATAAATGCTATGGTGTTTATGCAAAACTAGCAAGATATGCTCATATTAATTGGGAGAGATACATATATAAATGCAGTGCCGATATCTATAGATTTTATTGTGGCTCTATGTATATTCACCAATATTAAACACCAGGACATAATGATGAGATACGTAATTTCATTGCAAAATAAAAGCTGTGGTGTTTATGCAAAAGTGGAAAGATATACAAATATTAATTGGGAGAGATACATATATAAATGCATGAAATTAACCAACTGATATCTTCTATTTCATCCTGCGTCTATATAAACACACACAGCGGTACACCGAGCATAAGTCATCGGTTTTCCTCATGGCGCTCGGCAAAACCAACCCAAGGATGCTCAACATGGTTGTTATTGCTTTCATGCTCACGGCCATCATGTCTTCAACGTTGCCGTCCTGCCAAGCAAGTAGGCAAATTTTTTTTTTGTATTTTACCTGCAGTTTCCAAATGTGCAAAGTACTATCAGTGGTTTTTTATTTTTATTTTTGTAGACTATATTACTAAATTATTTCTTCTGTGATGTATTGCATTGCAGTTAAACGATTCGTATGCAGAGATTTAGCGAACTGCACTATCCAGTCGTGCAGTGATGAGTGCTGAACAAGATGCTTTAGCACACCTTGTCAATTTGAATGCCAAACCAACCACAATCATCTTCAGTGCTGCTGTAGATAGATAGGTTATATATCAAAATAATGAGAGCGACGGAGATTCTCAGCTTATGGAATTCAATAATGCTGATGAATGATGTCCCGAGCATGTAATCTATGATGCCAATAATTTAATCAACTTATATTCTCTGGTAAACATAATACTATATATATTGAGTCGTAGCTTTTGATTTTTCTCCGATTTTTGAGACTCCACGTGATTTTTACGCGCGCGACATCTGTCCTCACGAGACCGCGCGCGGGATTTTCTTCGCGGGCTGGGCTCGGCCGACGTGGACTTCGATTTTCCGTGTTTATCTGATTTTTCGTGCGGCGACACGTGGACTCGCCAAGGAAGACTGAGTCATGAGGGGAGAGTCACGCCGGCAGCTGGATGACATGGTCACCCGACTGACCATGGGGAGCCGACTGATATGCGCTGGCCTCCTCCCTTGGTTGACACATGTCTGATGCGATGTGCTGTCGAGTGTGGTGGCCATCCGATGCGTTCCTGGTGCTTTAAGGTCCCGGATGCTTGACACGTGGACGCGGCTTGGATAAGCTCGCATACGAGAGAGCTCTTACCGGCTGGCCATCCGATGTAGCCGGTAATCGACGTGTGTGTGTACGCGTGTCCCTACTAGAAGAGTCGCACACCGCTCCTCCCACACGGTCTTACTTCTTTAAATATCATCAATCGATTCTTACCCCGGTACAAGACTCTAGCGGCATCGTCAAAACTCGTGATTTCGGGCATTTCTGGCCGTTTTCGTGGGCTATGATCCACGATTTTTGGGTCCCAGGAGGATTTTGATGCCCTGTTACCCCGGTACAAGACTCTAGCGGCATCGTCAAAACTCGTGATTTTGGACATTTCTGGCTGTTTCCGTGGGCTATAGTTCATGGTTTTTGGGTCCCGGGAGGATTTCGATGCCATGTGACCCACGGTACACGACTCTAGCGGCATCGCCAAAACTCGTGATTTCGGTTATTTCTGACCATTTTCGTGGGCATAGTCCACGGATTTCGGGTCCCGGGAGAATTTCGATGCCTTGTGACCAACGACCCACCCCCACCGCTCCACATTATATAACTCCTTCAGAAAAAGCCCTAAAGACCAAGGAGGGCTCATTGCCTTGAGGTCAAGAATAGAGCCTTGCTAGGTAAATGCCTATTTAAACTTCTTTCTGAAGATGGAGTTTGGCAAACCCTCCTTAGGAGAAAGTATGTGGGAGATCAAGCTGTTTCTCAGGTTCTTTAGAAACCTGGCGATTCACACTTCTGGGCAGGCCTCATGGCAACAAAGAAGTTCTTTTTTCCACATGGATCTTTCTCAATTAGGGATGGATCGGAAATTCGTTTCTGGGAGGATAAATGGCTAGGCCAATCTACCCTCAAAAAACAATATCCGGCTCTATATTCTATTGTACGAAACAAAAGTGACACGATCGCGAAGGTGTTGGGTACTTACCCACCAGATGTTTCGTTCAGAAGAAGTTTACTTGGAACAAGACAAGCATTCTGGAATGCTTTGCTCATTCGATTGGATTCAATCCAATTATCGGAAGGTTTAGATAAATTTCAATGGAATCTTACGAAAAATGGTAAATTCTCGGATGATTCTATACGTAGAGCACTAATTTTACCTGAAGTTCCAGTCGATAGTAGGAATAATAACAAACTTTGGAAGATGAAGATACCGCTAAAAACTAAAGTGTTTGCGTGGTATCTACGTTGAGGAGTAATTCTTACAAAAGATAACCTTTCCAAGGGCAATTGGCACGGAAGTAAAAAGTGTGTTTTCTGTCAACACGACGAGACCATTACACACTTATTCTTTCAGTGCGAGTTCGCCAGGTCTATATGGTCAGCCATCCAGATAGGTTCTACCTTACATCCACCAAAAACTGTTGCTAACATTTTTGGCAATTGGTTAAACGGAGTGGATCCTAGGTTTGAACTCTTCAGTAGGGAGGGCGCGATTGCTGTTATTTGGTCGCTATGGCTATGTTGAAATGACAAGGTTTTTAATGATAAAAATGCTTCTCTTATGCAGGTTATTTACCGGTGCACAGCGACGCTTCGAGCATGATCGTCCCTGCAGCGTGTGGAGCACCGAGACTTATTTTTGGAGGTGGCGTCGAGGCTGGAGGCTGCAGCCAGAGAGTTATTCTCCCGGCATGGGTGGCAACATAGACTCCGGATAGACCTACCAGCATCTTAGGCGGATCTACAATTTTTCATTTTGATATGTAATTCGCCTTTTTGGTTTTTGGTTACCGAATTGAGTACTGGTGAACTGTTGGCTGTGTGCATCTTAGCTATGCAGAGGCCAGGTGTAATGATTAAACCTTTTAAGTAATAAAAGCCCTTTATCTAAAAAAAAATGAATATCCAGTACGATTTCGTGGATCTGATCTACGCGAGCTCTCTCCGACCGAGATAAAGGTTTTATGGATCACCCGATATAAGTTTTCCGGTACGAGAATATAGGATATCCGCTAGAGATGACCTAAGACTCTCCACCGGTGGTGTGGTGAATTTCAGAGAATATTCCGCTCTTTTGGGGGAAAATAACAAGGATGGTGTCATGTAAATCCGCAAATACGACAAAGCAAGATTGAAATGGTTAGCCTTATATAGCTAGGGTTTTCGGAATTTGACTTATATGTTACAAAAGGACCTAATTAAGGGGTATTGGCTTTTGCCTTTTCACTTATCAAACAAAATACTAACCAAACAGCACAAGCCTCTTCCTCGGCCACGCGCAATTTCTCAGTAGTAATCGCCCGGGTGGCACCGAGCAAATCCCTGCGTTGGCTCCCACTATTGGAATCGATGGCGTCGCCGGGTGGGCAAAATACTCGGCGAATGGTGGAATCAAACTCGGCAAAGGCTTTGCCGAAAAAAGCACTCGGCGACAGACACTCGGTAAAATATACCTCGGTGAGAGATCTTTGCCGAGTGCCTTTTGTCAGGGGACGCGGGCACGGGGCATCGTCTTTGTCGAGTGTCTTTTCTGGTACCCGGCGAACAAAAGGTGATCATGTCCGTCTCCTGACATACGGAAGTCAGGACTTCGCCGAGTGTCTCCGATTGGACTCGGCAAAGGTCCAAAGCACGACGAGCTGACACGTCTCCTGGACTGGTCGTATCCATGGTTCTCAGGGTCTGGTCCGGTACGCTGGTCGATCGATCCCAACAAACAAATAAAGTACTATCTCTTCCTAGTCGTACATGCCCTAAATCATTATCTAGTAGATTGTTCAATCGGGAGGCCGGGCGGCGCGCATACCTAGGATGGCTGACGGCGACGAAGAGGAGCAGCAGCTGGCGGCCATGGCGGAGCCCCAAGAGTGCAGCAGGTGGGCGATGACGTGCCTTGTGGGCTGCGTGGGTGTTTCATCGAAGGAAATCCTCTCGGCAATCCAGTCCAAAGATTGTCCCTAATAGATACATTGTTGTCGCTCTAGTAATTGTATACAATGTAAGTTTGATCATCGATGCATAATTTCTATACTTTATTTTCCTCCGTATGTGCTCCGTCGACCCATCTGTTTTGGCGACTCTGAGTTTGCACGTCGCCTCGCGTTCCATTTGCGTTTTGTAGGCTGCAAATATGACGACTCACCTAGAGTTGTTATTGGGTACGAACGAGCCAACATTGACTCAGTGATCGAAACTTGTGTCTGTTCTGAATTTCCGATATGTACAAAAAAATTATAACATGTGTTTATCTGAACAATTGATCAGAAGCTTGTTTCTTCAGTTTTCTGAATGTGTACCGAGTATACTGACACATGGTCGGAGCGGCAGCTCCGGTTTTGCCTCGGATGTGTTGCGTTGAAGTGTTACATTGTCGTCTTTGGTCGTTCAGTTGACTTGGACGTCAAATCGCGTTGGGGGGCGCGGTCTTGAGACTGGCGTGGATGTCGGAGCACCGGATTCCGGATGTTCGCATCCGACGTGTTTGCGTTGAGGTGTTAGCGATACGGCAACATGGTTGTCGACTCGTGTAGGGCGCGGCCTTGCGACCGGTGTGGTGCGTTATGTTGTATGGTTTTCGGGCGGTTTTTCTTATAAATTGTTGAACTCTTTTTCTGACATATTCAATCAAATGCATTGCCTAGGTTTGAAAAAAAGGATATATTTGCTAGAATGACAGTAATATATCCATCATGAGCGGCACTCCTTGTGTGGATGGCTTAGTGGATTGCCGTCAATGAATCGTTGGAACAGAGAAGTCAAGGAAATAGCGAAGAAGAAGAGCCGCGTGAAGAACAACAGGATCTTGAGGAGGTTGAACGCCTCGACCAGGTACATGGAGAGGCAGACAAGCGCAACACCCATGCAGCCGACAAAGCACGTCATCGCCCACCCCCGCCATCGCCGCTAGGCGCCAGCCGCTGCTACTTGTCGCCATCCTAGGTATGCTCACAGCCCGTCGACCAACCAAGCCCGTCCGTCCTCGCAACCTACCGATTAGAGCAAGCTTTTTTTAGGGATAACCGATTAGAGCAAAGCTGTCGGGGTTTTTTATTGAGAGATTTTAACACTTTATTGATCAAATGAAATCAGAACAGAGTTTGTCACGGATGCAATCCGGAGCAACATTACGGAAGGAAACGCTACCAGAGGTCTCAGCTCTACGAGCCAAAGTATGAGCTGAATTATTACAAATACGCTTAACATGTGAATCCAGTTAAGGAATTAACAGTCCATGGCCCACGTAGCTTAATTTAGGGCTGAAACAACGGTTCAGACCCGATCAGCCATTCCAGTAGGGTTATCCGGACCGAACCGCTCGGACTCTCAACTCTCGCTACCTAGGCCGGCCTAAAGAGAGTTTTGTTTTTTCGCTCAAACAAAGATAAAAGGTCCTACTTCGCCGTCTCTCATCATCTTCGATTACAACTGTTAGTTGCGAGGCCGGACGGCTTGGTTGATGTACGGCGACGGGAGGAGCAGCAGCAGCTGGCGGCGATGGCGGAGCCTGAGGAGTTTAGCAGGTGGGCGATGACGTGCTTTGTCAGCTGCCTCGGAGCCGCGGTCGTCTGCCTCGTCATGTACCTGGTTGAGGCGTTCAACCTTCTCGGGATTCTGCTCATCTTCGTCGGGCTCAACTTCGTGGCTCTCTCCTTGGCTTCCATCTTCGAACGCTTCATTGACGGCAATCCGCTCCAAGGATTGTCCATCGAAGATACATTGTTGTCGCTCTAGTATTATTTATATACAATGTAGTACATACGTTGATCATCGATGCATAATCTCTACTCATCGGATATGCTCTCTAGTTAGGGATGAAAACGGAGCGGAAACTTTCCGACTTTTCCGCGGAAAAACGGAACGAAAATACGGAAGTGGAAACGGAATTTTGCAAAACGGAAACGGAAACTTTTATGCGGAAACGGAACAGCGTATTCCGGCGGAACGACCACGGAAAGCAATACGAAACTTTCCGTTTTTTGCTACGTGGTGCTATCTGAATGCAGCAGGGCTAACAATTTTAGTGAGAACACCGAGGCAGAACCAAAGATCTAAACAAAAAAAGTAAAATATATGAAGTGACCATGTTTAGGCCCTACGTACTTGCATATTATCTCCCTCTCAAAGCATTCCCGGTTCGGCATTTCAGTGTTGCACTAGGTTTAGGGACGAAGTAGATATTTTTTTTGCCAAAGTTGATAACTTAGAAACACTATATTATACCTTAATTTATTTCATCTTATTAAATTGATAAGTTTGTTGGTTTGCTTGAGTTTTCCTGCATTATTCAAGGGGTCGATTGGTTCCGGCAAACATCTGCCTTTTGTTCCGTGTCCGCACCGTATTCGGTCTATATCTGTTTCCGACAATATTTATTTCTGTATTTGTTTCGGGGTTTCTGTATTCGTTTCTGCTTCCGCAAAAAAATATGAAAACAAATGTGGCACCACCCAGTTCCGTCCGTATCCGCTCCGTTTTCATCCAGAATTATTTATATACAATGTAGTAGTACATACGTTGATCATCGATGCATAATCTCTACTCATCGGATATGCTCCGTCGGCCCCTCTGTGATGGCGACTCTGAATATGCACGTCCCTCGCAGCATCCAAAATATTATGGAGTGTGTTCCATTTGCGTTTTGGAGGCGGCAAATATGACGACTCTGCTAGAGTTGCTACTTGGTAGCAACGAGCCAACGATTGAGTGCATTTCAGTGATGAAACTTGTGTGCGTTCTTAATTTCTGATATGCGTACAAAAAATTATATTTTGTTATTTATCCAAAAGTAAGTGGGTTCATGATGATGAAATTAACCTGTGTATATCTGAACAATTGATAAGAATTAGCTCGCTTCTTCAGCTGTGTGAGTGTGTACCGAGTGTAGTGTCACACATCAATCATGGAACTGCCAAGGCAATACTGGTGAAGCGTTGACTATGCAAGCAATGGAACTGAAATCCAGACCTCTATTTTAAATAGCCGACTATCACCCGGCTATAGCCCGGCTATAGCTTCATGAGATGGTCCGCGCTATAGATAATGTCTTCGAGGCTAAGAAGTTAATAGCCACTAATAGCTCGGCTAAATATATTTAACCCCAATTTAGCCCCTTAGCCCCTATATTTCCGCTCAGGGATTTAAAAAATGTGGATCAAATTTGTCCCGTTCGGGCCAAATTTGTCCCGCTCGGCCCAATTTTGGGGCCCAAATGTCAACCCTATCTCCAAATTCTTCTTGTTCTCTCCTCTCTCTCTCCCGAAAATGAAACCAAGAGGGCTGGCGGCTTCAAGCCACGAGTATTGCCGTGCATCGTAGTTACCAACGTTCTCGACCGCGTGACCCGGAGCCTCAACATAGGTTGGAGCTCGTGGAACCACGGACACGCTAAGAGCAAGTACAATAGTATGGTGAAGGATTTAAGTAATATATACTTTTACTTTTTACTTAGTTGGAGAAGAGAGAGAAGAAGCGGGTTGTATATTAAGAGCTAATTCACCTACGTGGCTATTATACACCTTATTATTGTGTTTCTTCTTCTAATTGTTGGATTTAAATTGACATGCACTCATATAAGAATCTGATATGCACAAGACCAAATAGATTTGTGTAGGTCATTATAGTTGTCTGATTACCTGGCGGCGATGCGGTCTTGTCGCCGGTTCATATGTATCTAGACACGTTTCTAAATATAAGGTGTTTTAGATTTTTTTTAGATTCACGTGTATCTACATAGACACGTTTTAGTGTGTCTGTTCACTTATTTCAGTCCGCATCTAACTAACATGTGAAATGCCCAAAACATTTTATATTTAAAAATGGACCGAGTACTTAACAACTTATCTTCATGAGTAAGAACACACTAAATTTGGCTGTGTACTAGCTAGAGCATTGTCGTTTCTTGGTCAAGACATGCACACACTGCACCCAGCTGAGAACTCAAAGTGATTTTTGTCGGCCCTATGCACGACGATATATTACGAGACATGCTGCGCTCATGTATGCGAATTCATCTTATGTATATTTTAGGCGAGCCAAATGAAGTGTACGTATATGCACCAAGTATATACTCCTAGCTTGGAACGGAACGCAGCAATGTGCTTACTTATATACCAATAATCTTCGGTTAGACCGTCGTTGACCTAACCCTTTTCGAGGAGCAAATTAGCGTGCTGCATTCACGCACACACCTGTTCATCATAGATCTGTACATATATATGTGCGCACTAGTTAGCTTCCGCACCAAGATCGATCCAATAACCCAGCTGCGCCATTTAGTTACTACAAGAGAAGTGAGCAACACAACTACTTGGCTGTAGAGAGATCATCGTCGTCATCGACGGGGAAGAAAGGTGTGCTGGTGGCTGCCGGCGTCCTCGCCGTGATGACGGTCATGTCTGGAGTCATTGCCGCAGTTTTCGTGGCGTTGGTATATACTCACTCCGTTTTTAAATATATATGATGTTGTAGCCTTTATTATATATATATATATATATATATATATATATATATATATGTATCTAGACATGTTTTAGTCCATATGTTCACTTTAATATGTATCTATATAAAATGTGCAACACATAAAACATCAACGGAGGGGTAACTCGCTCGCTAGCTAGCTAGAGATCAAGACAATATATAGTACGACTTTTTCTTTTCGCTGATTCTTCTTTGTTAACTGTGCGTGCATGCTCTATCCATTCATGGAGTCGGTGTATACGCATATGAGCAAGCCCGGGGAATTCTGTAGGTACGACGAGTCGCTGGCGATGCCCTTCGGTGTCGTGGCGGCGGGGCTGGCGCTGACCACCAAGATCCTTGCCAGCACGGCCATCGGCTGCTGTGGGGCGTGTCGCAACATTCCCAGCCGAACTAGACGCGTCGTGGCCGTCCTCTTGTGTGTCGCCTCATGGTATATACATAAACTTGATGCTAGATAGTAGTTCACTACAGAAAACAGATAGTTGCCTACGGCCAGATGCCGTCGGCAAAGGCACAAATGCCGTCGACATATAATATGCCGACGGCCAAATGTGTATGCCGACGGCCTCGGCCGTCGTCTTCTGCTGCCTCGGCATACAAAGGAAAAACCGTCGGCATATGGCACGTATGTCGACGGTTTTCTTTGGCTGTCGGCAATGCTTGGCCGTCGGCAAAAAAAAGTGCATCACGTCCGTCTGACGCCGTCTGAAGCTACACCGACGGCAAATGCTGTAGGCATACAGCGGCCACGTGGCACGATCTGGTGGCTACAAACGATACCTATGCCGACGGCCAAGCAGAGAAAAGGCCTACGGCAAATGCCGTCGGCATATTTGATGACCAGAACCAAAAAAAAAGGCTAATTACAAATACATGATTCAGCATTGGAAATCACAATGTATTACAATCAACAATGGTTAATCCCCTATACAATTTAGTTTCAGCCACAAATTGCAATTGTTTCATCCACCTGTCAAAAGCAACAAATTGCAATTGTTTCATCCACCTGTCAGCATTAGAAGGGATGATGTTATTGGTGGCGGGGCGCGACTGGAGCAGCCGAGGCTTCTTCTTGGATGATACTGCTACCACCTGCAATCGCTGCTCGCCGTCGTCGTGGCCTCCTCCTGATCTCCCTGCGGCTTGCAGCACATTCCCGTTTGCGCTCACCAAAGCAGCAGGCACACCCATCTACTGATACACGTTTCAATTCCAATTAATTTGCTTAGTTAGCATGTCTTGGCATACGTGCATACATACGACAAACATCTGTAGTTTGATACTAGTATTTTGTATGTACATTTCCATGCATGCAGGCTAGCTAGGTAATTTTCAATTTTTCAAGCTAGACAGAAATGCAGGTAAAAGGTAGCTACGGAGTACATTGTAATTGATTAGAGCACTGAATTATCTGGGACATATAGTTGCAATATTGGTGAGCAGTAGTTAGTTGCAGATCATAACTAAACAGTTATTATCTGGGGAGCATATTAAGATTGATGGATGGATGTAACCGCAAGAGGGTCATATGGTATAGTACTTTTGGGCCGACGAGAAAAGATGACCCGTGTATGTCACTCGATCCTAAAGCTGCAGCGTCACCCAGACCAAAAGGCTGCATGCATATGTACTAGCTCTTGCAATTGCACCAGCCAGCCGGGCCTAGCTTAATTAGCTACCAGAGAAATTAAGAAAAACTTTTTCTTCCTAGTAGCTGCTAGATCATCAGTCTGCAGTTGAAGGTCAAATGATTTTTTTCTCAGCTAGCTAGTTTAGAACTTTAGATCCCCAGCTAGTTAGTAATTACATACTGCGTAGTAAGTACTTATACTGTTACACACTGTTGTATCACCAATTCACATAAGTACTTATACTGTTATACACTGTTGTATCACCAATTCACATTCAGCCCTACAGTTTTATACCTCGTATAATTTATTGCACATCTTCCATATCCTAGCTAACTCTGAATTGATTCTCCACCTTTATATAGATCAAGCTATGTTGAGAGGAGGACACTATCACAGTACTAATTTGTACTGAGCTTGTATGTGTGGAGAATGGAGGGTGGTCCTTGAAGACGATGAACAGGAGAAGAACCGTACGCCACATGCTCTGATCCCAGCAGTGGCAGGCTCTTGCAAAGCCTCGCCGAAGCAACCGTCTCAAACCCTTCACCGCCGCCGCCAACATGCGCTGCCGCCTGCAGCCGAGTGACGTTGACGCTCGGAAGCACGATGGTGCCATTGACGACCATCGTCTCGTCGTAAGCAATCCTTGGCACCTCCTCTTTGACTGCCGATTCTTGCGATGGCGCCGTCATCGGCGGCTCCGTGACGGTGCCGGTGCAGCTGCCGCTCCATTGGAACCCTAGCTCTTGCATCATCAGCAGTGAGCTCAGCTGATGATGAGGGATTGTTGTCAATGGAGCAGCAAGCAGCTGCTGGCTATGGTTATGAAGGTGACCTTGTGCTGACAGCAGCGCTTCAAGCTCGTCTAAACTCAACTGCTCCCTGCAATCATATATATATGCTGATTGGTTAACTAATGATTCATCAAAAGAAAGAAAATGATTAATTAGCAATGAGATTTGGGTATGACAAGAGGAAAGATACACACACCACCTCTAGTAGGAAACCAACAAAATAAGATCTAGTTGCCACACACATTAATTTGTTTCTTCTTCCATTCTTTTATTCTTTGTCTAGAGAGGGAGTTGCTTGTCATCTTGCTGTGCTACAATTCCCTATGCAACCGGGACAAGCAGAGCATTAAGCAGAGCAGCAGCCAGATCAACACACTAAGTAGCAACAATTCTGGATGACACTATAGCAGCTAGCAGATCCATGGTTCAATTGACAAGATAAAGCACAAGCTTCTAGGTAGCAAGCAGATCAAGCACAACAAGAAGTTCAGAAGCAAGCAGATATAGCGCAGCCAGCCAGGGCTAATGAAATCTGCACATTGGGCCATCATCCATACAAAAAAAACTACAGCTGAGAGACATAGAGAGAGAGAGAGGAGATGATACCTTGCTAGCCGGTGAAGCCATGGAGCTTGGGCTGGCGACGGTGACAGCTCCTACAGGTCGGAGGCAGCCAGCTTGGGTCGGGCTGCTCGTCGGGGCTGGAGAGGACGGGGAGCAGACAAGGGGAGGGGATAGAGAGCCGCGGCGGGATCCTCTAGCGGCCGGAGATGGCGTGCGGTGGCTGGGGCCGGCGAGGAGAAGGTCAGCCGCCATGGTTCCGGCCGCCGCCGCCTCTCTCTCGTCATGGGAGCAGACTGAATGGGGAAGGGAGAGAGGAAATGGCAGGTTAGGGTTAGGGATTGCGCGTTTTGTTCTGGCAGAGGCGAACAACAGCCGTTGATCCGCATCCGACGGCTCTGAGGAAACGAAGCAGAAAATGGGCCGAGGGCCGCGTCTTCCTATGGGTCACGGCCCAGTTTACGTTATGCATGTAATTTTCTTTCATTTCTATTTTCAAAGTGCCAAAAATGATTCGCGTGAAGCAAGTGCACAAAATATTGTGCAAAATGGCACCCATAAAATTTTCACATAAAGTAGTGCGTATTTGATAAATAATTCTTAAGTATTAGGAATTTTCTCAGTTCCGAGCTAATTTCGAAAAAATCAAAGAAAGAGAAAAAATAGTCAAAAAAGAAATCCTTTGGCATGGAGTCCTTTTATGTATACTAGTTGCCAGGGAAAATGATAAACTTGAGTTTTTACAAACTTTCCAAAAAAAATATTTCACAAAAAGGTCTATCATCTATAAACATCTATAGGTTTCAACCCAAATGACCAAGTTATGGCAATTCTCGCGCCATATTTTGTGATAAAGTACCCATATTTGGCGCATGGGTGTATCTTGGTATGGGAAATAATGGTGCCAAACTGAGTTTTCAAATTAATTATAGAAATGTCATTTTCTATTTTATAAGTGCCAAAAATGACTTTTTTTGTGAAGCAAGTGCAAAAAATATGGTGGAAAATGACACCCATCAATTATTCACACAATGTAGTCCATATTTTATGGATAATCCCCAAGTATTAGGAATTTTCTCGGTTTCTACCTAATTTTGCCTATTTAAACGAGTTTATGCATATTTTCCAAAGTAATTCAAATTTGAACTACAAGTGTGTGATAGTTTGCTCTGAAAATTTGACAAAAATAATTTTAAGTTACACAAGTAGTGGTTATATCACAGAACCGTCGATAGTTTTGAATAATTCGACCCCTTTCAATGAATAGACATGGCGGCCATTTTGACAGTTTTTTCAAAAAAATAAAAGAAATAGAAAAAATACTCAATAAAAGAAATCCTTTGGCATGGAGTCCTTTTATGTTTATTAGTTGATAGGATGAATGATAAACTTGAGTTTTGACAAAGTTTTCAAAAAACTTCTTCACAAAAAGATCAATCATCTATAAACATGTATAAGTTTCGAATCAAATGACCTAGCCATGATCATTCCCGTGGCATAGTTTGTGATAATATATCCATATTTGACACATAGCTGTATCTTGATATTACAAACAATGTTGCAGAACTGAGTTTTTTCAAATTACTTATATAAATATCATTTTCCTTTTTTTAAGTATAAAAAATGACATTTTTTGTGAAGCAAGTGCAAAACATATGGTGCAAAATGGCACCCATCCAAATATCTCACAAAGTAGACCATATTTGATGGATAATCCAGAAATAATAGGAATTTTCTCGGTTTCTACCTAATTTTGCCTATTTAAACGACTTTATGCCTATTTTCCAAAAGTAATTCAAATTTGAACTACAAGTGTGTGATAGTTTGCTCTGAAAATTTGACAAAAATAATTTTAAGTTACACAAGTAGTGGCTATATCACAGAACCGTCGATAGTTTTGAGTAATTCGACCCCTTTCAATGAATAGACATGGCGGCCATTTTGACCGTTTTTTCAAAAAAATAAAAGAAAGTGAAAAATACTCAAAAAAAGAAATCCTTTGGCATGGAGTCCTTTTATGTGTATTAGTTGATAGGATAAATGATAAACTTGAGTTTTGACAAAGTTTTCAAAAAACTTGTTCACAAAAAGATCAATCATCTATAAACATGTATAATTTCGAATCAAATGACCTATCTATGATCATTCCCGTGGCATAGTTCGTGATAATATGCTCATATTTGACACATAACTGTATCTTGATATTACAAACAATGTTGCAGAACTGAGTTTTTTCAAATTACTTATATAAATATCATTTTCCTTTTTTAAGTAGCAAAAATGACATTTTTTGTGAAGCAAATACAAAAAAATATGGTGCAAAATGGCACCCATCCAAATATCTCACAAAGTAAACCATATTTGATGGATAATCCAGAAATAATAGGAATTTTCTCGGTTTCTACCTAATTTTGCCTATTTAAACGACTTTATGCCTATTTTCCAAAAGTAATTCAAATTTGAACTACAAGTGTGTGATAGTTTGCTCTGAAAATTTGACAAAAATAATTTTAAGTTACACAAGTAGTGGTTATATCACAGAACCGTCGATAGTTTTGAATAATTCGACCCCTTTCAATGGATAGACATGGCGGCCATTTTGACCGTTTTTTCAAAAACAATAAAAGAAAGTGAAAAAATACTTAAAAAAGAAATCCTTTGGCATGGAGTCCTTTTATGTGTATTAGTTGCTAGAAAAAAATGGTAAACTTGAGTTTTGACAAACTTTTCAAAAAACTTTTTCACAAAAAGGCGTAGGCATACAAACTCACAGATTATTTATTTGGAAAAAGAAGTTGTATGCCGACGGTCTAAATAAGGTGGCCGTCGACGTATAGGTGGCGCCGTCAGCTTGGTAACGGATGCAGACTTGTATGCCGACGGCCAAACATATGCCTACGGGTTTTTTGAACAGCCGTAGGCATACAACATAGTTGCCGACGGCCATACGTATGCCGACAGCTTTTCTAAAAAGCAGTAGGCATACAAAGTATATGCCGACGGCCAAACGTATGCCGACGGATTTTATAAAGCCGTAGGCATACAACCATACATGCCGACGGCCCCGACAAAATGCCGTCGGCATACATTTAGCCGTAGGCAACTATCTGTTTTCCTGTAGTGGTTGTACTGTACTTTTGAACTTCACAACATTCCTTTACAAAAATGCATTTCATTCCACCTCCCAAGGGTCCTTACAATCAGAGTGGGGATACAGTTTATGGCGGGCGCCATGCTGGGGTTCGGCGACCATTTGAGGAATACTGTCGCCAATGGAAGTTGTATTGCACCAGGCGTCGGGATTTTCATGGAGGCGATAATCCTGTTTATCGTCGTCGTTTGTATTGATGTCGCCTCGTACATCATGGTTCAGAAGGGTGCTTTAGACTCCGCAAAGGCCGTCGCGCTGGAGAAGCCGCCATCGGGGATCGCCACAGGCGCATCTGGTGTTGAGAAATGTTGATCAAAGTGCCAACAATAAAATCTGGCACCTGGTCTTCGATCTCCTCATGTACACAAAAGTCAAGTTTGATGATATCTCATGCCACTATGACTTGGTTGTCTTGTGGGAGCACTTATATATCAATATATATGCAGTCTGTTCTATAGCATCCTTCACTACTATATAAGGAGGCCAGCAAAAAAAGGTAGCTGGTATAGGAGTGCTATGTTTTCAGTTTTTGGGTTTTCCAATAAGAAAGAATCGCTTACATGTCCACGCTATTTTAAATATGAATAATGTACTAGGCCCCGAACGTTATTAGCTTTTGTTTGAAAGAAAACTTGTGTTTGAATATCTTCGGCGGAAAATTTGATAGTGCGCTAAATAGAACTACAATTTTAAAATTTTAGTAAAATGCCTACGTGGCGAGTGTATATGTGTAGTTGTATGTGTGTAATGTGTCCTCGTAATTTCAGAATATATTCCAATTTAAGGAAAACAAAATCTACTTCTACACCCTGAGTGATTTGCAACGATTAAGTTTACATTCAATTACAAAACCGTCTAATTTACACAATTGGTGGTGAGAAACGACCAGTAGTTCTACTTTATAGAAACACCATGTACAATACAACCCGTGCACACATAACATTAGAGACATACACACTCAAGAAGCGGATATCGGAAGACATTAGAGGATCGCGGCGAAAAACGACCGTGAGGCGGCCCCGAAAAAGAAGCCCCTGCGCTCCCGTCGCCCCCCGGAGGCGACGGAGCGCCGCCTCCCTCCTACCCCGTCTCCGACCCCCTCCTCCTCCCTCCCCCGTCGCCGCCGCCGGCAGGGTCCGCCGGGCGAAGCCAGGGTGGCGCCGGCGGCGGCGGACTTCTTCTCCCCGCGCTTTGGAGGCAGAGTCGGGGCTCCATCCCTCCAGGCGGCGGTGCTCCTAGGGCGGCAGTGGCTCGGCGATGGCCGGGTGGTGGTGTCGTGGCGGCGCAGGCGTGGTGATGCGGGGACGCAGAGCTTCGTGGCGGCGGGATGCAGGTGGACGGCGCTGGAGCCCCTCGGCCCAGATCTGGGCCCTTCGGGCCCGATCTGGGTTGGGCGGGCGGGCCTATCCTCACCAGCCCGATCTGCAGATGTTGGTGGTGTAGCTTCTGCAGGGTGCAGCGGCGACGGTGGCCGGCTTGTTGCAGCGTGGCGGCTGGCTTTACGGGCCCGATCTGGGCCCAGCCGGACCCTCTTGGGACTGGTGTGCCTCCGCGGAGGATTTACGGGCCCTCTGGGCCCGGCCGGACCTAAATAGGACTGGTGTGTGTTGCGGCCGCGTCCGGTCGACTACCGCATTCGGCGGTGGAGGCAGTTCCCTCCCGCGTGGCCGCGGTATTGCTGTCGGGGGGCTACCCCCGGGTAGGGTCATGGTGTGGTATAAGCAATGTCCGAGAGTGGATCGAGTTACGGTAAAACCGACATACCTGGACCTCAGAAATGACCAGGGTGTGATGTTGGTGCAAACCGACATAAGCAAACCGAGGTAACCCGGGCCCAGAGGAGGTCGAGTTATGAGGTTGGTACTAACCGACGTATACTCACCCTGTTATACTGACCGAGATAAGGGATCCGAGATAAGGTATCCGAGATATGCTGACCGACATATCTATGTCGGTATCCTCTTGTCTTCTGTTACGTGCAGGACTAGGTGAACATAGAAGGAGAGTCCGACATGTCTATGTCGGATCAGGCGAGGCAAGGCGCCCTAGTGTCGGAGAGCAGTCAATGCTCCTGTCACATCCCGTCTGGCACGGGAGCGTCTGGCACGGAAGCGCCTGACACGGGAGCGTGCAGGAGGAGCGAGGTGACAAGACTCACCTAAACCGCCGACCGCGGGGCATCCGGGGAAAAGGCTACGAGATAGGCATGGGCATGCCATGCCCTGTCTCTGGCAGAGGGTACATTCTAGGTGTACCGTAGTGCTGCAGGAGATGGGCATGTCACGTCCTGTCTCTGACAGGAGAACCATCATGACATACCTTTGGCATGGCTACAGTGCACCGGGAGGACTCCCGTAACTCAGTTTAGCCTATAAATAGGGCTTCACCCCCTCCTGTGTGAGGGACGAGACCTGGAGACTCTTTTCCCCCCATAGCTTCATCTTCCACCTCGTGTTCATCCCCGTGGTTGGGATCATACAGCTCAAGGAGCCGCTTGTACTTGTGATTGAGAGATATATACAGAGAGATAGGCAGGAGTAGGGGTGTTACCTCCTTGCGAGGGCCCCGAACCTGGGTAGATCGTGAGTGTTCTTGTGCATGTGTTCATCCGTGTACGCTCTTTAGCGTGCTAGCCCTCTCCCGGATCCTCCAGCGCCCATCGGCCCCGCTCTTTAGCCATCCTATGGCATCTGCCGTGATACCACCACGACAATTGGCGCCCACCGTGGGGCCAGCAGCGGCGCTGGCTGGTGTGATCATCCGGACGGGTTCCATCATCGACTCTGGCGAGCGCGTCGTCTGCGGGCTCATCTGCAAGCTCGGCTCGCTGAACTTCATCAGCGACAATGCGGGATGCTTCGGCAGCAGGCCGTTCCCGACGAACGGCTGCCTCATCAGTTTCGTCACCTTCGTGACCTACGTCGCGACCGAGGTTGTCTGCAAGTACCCCGAGCAGGTGCTTGTGGCCGAGGATCCTCCTGCTGTCTGTGCGTCTCGCGGCCGGCGTAGCGCTCGCCCCGGGAGCTGCGCCGAGGTAATGATGACCGGCCCTGCGGGTGGTGCTGGTAAAGGAGAAACCGGCACAGGAGAACCCGGCAAAGGAGATGCCGGCAATCCTGCCCCCAAGGCCACCAGATCGGCGAAAGTGCCGCTGGAGAGGAGGGAGAACCTCCGCGACCAGGCCGGAGCATCCGAGGTACCGGTTAGGCCGGCTCATCTCAAGGAGATAATCGAGAAACTGGCTGTGCCGGTAGCTGCCGGTACAGATGCTGCCCAAATGGAGGCAGAGTTGGAGTCACGTCGTCAGAGCTTACATCAGGAGGCTCTCGAGATGGCCGAGGTGAGGAGAGAGTTCGGGATAACTCTCCGTGAGTATAACCAAGCGCATGGTTTAACCTCGGTAGCTGCTCGCCCTAATCGCATAGAGAATGTGCGAAAGAGGGGTAAAGGCCTCAATGCCGAGATTGCTAGAGATGGTAGATCTAGTTCCAGTAAGACTCCTAGTCACTTGTCGGTCGAAAAGCCGAAGTATAGTTCCCCTGCTAAGACTCTTAGAGCTGCCGAGGCAGCAAGAGCCGAGTTGTCAGGCTTATCCGGAGAAGCTCTCCGTAGGCAAGAAGACCGAGTTAATGAGTTGGTAGCTGTGGCTACCCGGCAGAATGAGGCCTATCGCAAGGCTAACACAGTTGCAGGTGGGTCCGAGATTGTTCACTCGGCTAGGGGAGCCAGTGGATCTAAGGGGCTGATGACCCACAAGTATAGGGGATCGCAACAGTCTTCGAGGGAAGTAAAACCCAATTTATTGATTCGACACAAGGGGAGCCAAAGAATACTTGAGAGCCTTAACAGCGGAGTTGTCAATTCAGCTGCACCTGTGAATAGTCTTGCTCGACACAGATTATCAGTAGCAACAGTTTTATAGCAGTAGTAGCGGTGAAATAATAGCAGCAGTAAGTAAGACAGCAGTAGTGATTGCAGTAAACAGTAGGATTAAAACACTGTAGGCATAGGGATGGATGAACGGGCGCTGCATGGATAAGATAGCTCATATAATAATCAAGACATAGGCATTGCAGATAATAATGATAAAGCATCCAAGTACTAAGTAAACATAGGCATGTGTTCCGTATATAGTCGTACGTGCTCGCAATGAGAAACTTGTACAACATCTTCTGTCCTACCAGCCGGTGGCAGCCGGGCCTCAAGGGAATCTACTGGTAATTAAGGTACTCCTTTTAATAAAGTACCGGAGCAAAGCATTAACACGCCGTGAACACATGTGATCCTCACATCGCAGCCATTCCCCTCGGCTGTCCCAATTATTGTCACTTTGGGACCGCGGGTTCCGGACAACAATATGTGTATACAACTTGCAGGTATGATCAATAAACAGTGCATATCATTATGAAACAATAACATGTTCAGATCTGAAATCATGGCACTCGGGCCCTAGTGACAAGCATTAAGCTCAACAAGTTGCAACAACATCAATAAGTACTAACAACGGATACTAGGCACCATGCCCTAATGATCTTATAACTTATTACATGAACAATCTCATCCAATCCCTACCATCCCCCTCAGCCTACAGCAGGGAATTACTCACACATGGATGGGGGAAACATGGATGGTCGATGGAGAAGCGTCGGTGATGATGATGGCGATGATCTCCTCCAATTCCCCGTCCCGGCGGAGTGCCAGAACGGAGTTTCTGGTCCCCGAAATAGGTTTCGCGATGGTGGCGGCGTACGGTGATGTTTCTGGATGAAGTGGACGACCCCCTCGCGTTTTAGGTCAGAGAGGGTTAAGTAGTCGAAAGGGGGACTCGGGGAGGTGCCGAGTCGCCCTCCTCAGTGGCTGGCGCGGTGGGCCCCTTGGCCGCGCCACCATGTGGTTTGGGCCACTCGTGGCCCATCTCTGCTCCCCTTCTGGCTCCGTGAGTCTTCTGGTAAAATAGGAGGTTTGCGATCTTTTCTGGTGTTTTTCCCGAAAGTTGACTTTCTGCACAAAAACAAGACACCAGGGCAATTCTGCTGAAAACAGCGTTAGTCCGCATTAGTTGTATTCAAAACACACAAGTTAGAGGTAAAACAATAGCAAAAGTGTTCGGGAAAGTAGATACGTTTTGGACGTATCAACTCCCCCCAAGCTTAGCTTATTGCTTGTCCTCAAGCAATTCAGTTAACAACTGAGTGCGATAAAAGACTTTCACGAACACATTTGCTTCATATGATGCATATATTCTCACTATATGAACAAATGCTTAGGCAATTCAAGATGAGGCAAATGCAAATAATGTCACTCAATAGGCATGTAAACTATGAAAAGATACCAACATACTAATAGCGACAAACATGAAACATATTAATTCACAAGATTGTAATGCTCATAATAGGATATGATAAGATGGTATCTCGCTTGCCCGTTTTTGTACAGCAAAACATAAATGCCCAGGCACCTCTGAAGTTCATGGGAAGACTAGAATCAAAGATATCAAAGATAAAAGCATCAAAGTTATATCACAGTTAACCACATTCTGGGACAAGCACATTACACTAAGAATGACAACTATGCTCTCGAGAAAGTGCTCAAAGAAAGGATGGTGACTCAACATGAAAGTAAAAGATTGGCCCTTCGCAGAGGGAAGCAGGGATTATCATGTGCTAGAGCTTTTTATTTTTAAAACAGAAGCAAAATTGTTTTGGGAAGTGTTTGTTGTTGTCAACGAATGGTAGTGGGTACTCTAACCCCCTTGTCAACCAGACTTTCAAGAGCGGCTCCCATGAAGGACGTTATTTCTACCAGCAAGGTAGATCATCCCTCTTCTCTTTTGTTTACACATGTATTTTAGTTTCATTATGGGTGACACTCCCCCCAACCTTTGCTTGCACAAGCCATGGCTAACCGAATCCTCGGGTGCCTTCCAACATTCACATACCATGGAGGAGTGTCTATTTGCAAATTAAGTTGCTTACTGATAAATCAGGGCAAAACATGTGAAGAGAATTATTGATGAAAGTTATAATTAATTGGGACTGGGCACCCCGTTGCCAGCTCTTTTTGCAAAATTATTGGATAAGCGGATGTATATGCCACTAGTCCATTGGTGAAAGTCTGAATGACAAGATTGAAAGATAAAACACCACATACTTCCTCATGAGCTATAAAACATTGACACAAATTGAGAAGTACTTTGAAGGTTTTAAAGGTAGCACATGAAAATTTACTTGAATGGTTCGAAATGCCATGCATAGGTATTTATGGTGGACACTTTGGAATAACTTGGTTTTCATGGTTTTGGAAGCACGAGCAGCATTCCCGCTCAGTACAAGTGAAGGCTAGCAATAGACTGGGAAGCGACAATCAAGAGAGCAATAACCGTCATAATCATGCTTGCGACAAAATGAAATTAATTGAGACATAAAAGTGATACAAGAACTCTGAGTCAAAATAAATCATCAAGGCTTAATTGACTTTTGTTTTTCAGTCATATGCATGCATGAGCATGTGCCAAGTCAATTCGAATGAATTATTCAGAGGAGGATACCACAATGTCATACCCTCTATGAATAGAACAATGCAAGCAAACATCAACATAACATGCTACCACTATTAATAAATTGGGACCGATCATGAGAGAACAAGAACTACTAAGCATCCACTAAATGACATATACCTCACATGAACCAACTAAGCATGCTCACATAGATGAGTATATGTACAAAAATGAAAACAAATAGAGTTCATACCAGCCTCTCACCCCAACTCGAGTTGTTGTAGATCATCCTTATTGCTTTTTCACTTGTGTTGCTTCGAATGATAAGAATGAAAACCAAGCTCCATCGGAGTCACGGATGGCTGTCCAACTCTGAAAACACTATACAAAACCAAAAAGAAACAACAAATATTTTTGGGTTTTCGAGTTTTTGAAACAAGAGCAAAAAGAAACAAACAATAAAGCAAAATATTTTTGGATTTTTGAATAACAAACCGAATTTTAAAACTAAGCAAACTAATACTGAAACTTAAAGAAACAAATGAAGAGAAACAACAGAAATATTTTTGGTCTTTTTGTGTTTTGGAATGCAGCAATAAAAGGTAAACAATTAAAAAGAAAGAAAGAAAACTGCAACATGGATATACAAAGTATCGACAAGATATGATATGTAAATGAGTGAGATGTCGATATACCTCCCCCCAAGCTTAGGCTTTTGGCCTAAGTGGAGGCTAATAATAACGCGGGTAGGAACTCCAAGCCGGCGGGTCATACTGGGCGTGCTCAACATCCGGCTCCGCTGAGGAAGATGAGGCAGAGGGTCCAGCATCCCCAGGATAGGGGCGCGAGCCCCCAGTCCCGGAAAACTGAGTGGAGTCCTCGTCCGCCCATTCTCCATCATCCTCTGTGTGCAGGGCATGTTCCCTCAAGTATGCATCGAATTCATCCTCGGTGACTGACCAAACATTCCTGAAACCAAGATCAAACAAACGTGGTGCAGGCAAAGCGACTATTCGCTCAGATTTAACCATTTTCCACCTCACCTTCTTGGCAAAAGGCACCTCATAAGATAGATTATTCAAAGTAGACCAACTAGTAACAAAGCCATGCCTCCCCATGGAAGCAAAATCGAGCCTCTCTAAAGAAGCTGCAAATCATTAGGGAGAGCTACTACACCATGCATAGCTAATAAACGAGAAGCAATGAGTCCTCCACAAAATCCACCTTTCTCGCGATTGGCAGCAATGCGAAAGGCTATCAAGGCACCCAAATTATAACTCTTATCATGTTGCAAGGCTGCTGCTAGGAAAGCTAAATCAGGAATGGATAATTTATTTGCAGTCTTCCTAGCAAGTACACACCTCGTGATGAAGTAAGCAAAATATCGAATGCATGGAAATTGAATACTTCGAATTTTACCACTTTCATCTGAGTAGGTTCTTCCTTGACATATTACCTCGTATAGGTCCGTCAAATGCTTGGGTTGCCCATGTATCTTCCCTCGTGATCCCCATTGCGGCACCCTAATTGCTGCACAAAAAGCATCAAAAGGCAAGTGGACACTTTTGTTGTAAATTTTATAGTGAACCATAGGGTTAGGTGAAGACCAATCAAATCTAAAGTCCTGCACCACAGACACAGTTAGCTTTGCATATTGGTAGGGTTCTCCCTCTACAAAATCACTCAATCCTGTATTAGAGACAAGAGTACGAAAATCACGCAAGATCCCCGAACTTCTCATGAATTCCAAGCATGGATAGCAGGATGGAACACTCCTTCTTCACGATGGATCCCCATGACCTCAGGAACCACCAATTCATATTGATTTAGTTGGTGTTCATTTCCCTCCATCCTCTGAAATTTTTGACACATATCATAAAAATTATTTTGAAGCATACAAATGAGGGGAACTACTATATGGACTTGCTAGAGGACTAAACATGCATCAAAACTGATTATATCAACATAGAACAAGCATGCATACTCACTTAACAAGTCACCTACAGCAGCAAAATACTCAAGGTATACTTTACTAAACAAAATTCTACTTGGATACATGGAGGAGTCACATACCTGAGAGCAATTGCCCCAAATCTCAGCAGCTGAGATGGGCTGAACAAAGAGATCGAAATCGCGAGGAAGAACAGCAAAAACTCGAGTGTGAGAGAGAAAAACGAGCTGAGTGATGCAAGAGGAAGAAGTGGTAGGTGGGGGAACTGCTGGAGGGCCAAGGGTGCCCCACCTCAGTGGCTGGCGCGGCCAAGGGGCAGCCGCGCCACCATGTGGTTTGACCCCATGGTGGGTCCCCTTGGTCAGCACCAGGCACTCCCACGATGCTCTTTGAAAAATAGGACCAATGGTATAATTTTTACAGATTTTGAAAACTTTCAATTTGCATGAAATCTGGATATTTAAATTAATAAAACTTGGGCAGAAAAATTATTTTTAAAATTCAAAACAACTAAACTTTTGCAACCTAATTATCACTACAGGAGGTAAAACAAAGTTGAAGAAAGAAATGCTGTTTAGCTCTTTTATGTATGCAAATACATTTGATAACAAGGTTGATCAAGTCTTGGCACCAAATAAATTTACATGACACAAATGATTTAAACATCATGAAACACTCATGTTACCTTGTATTGTATTGATATGGATCCAATCATAATGTTTTGATATCCTTCTTGATGATCATATATAGGGCAATCAATACTTCCCACTTTGATAGTTTTAAAATTGGAGATGGTATTGACTCCATAAATCTTGTCAACTTTCTTGGGGAAATAAACAGTATGTTCTTTATCATTAACATTGAAAGTTACTTTTCCTTTATTGCAATCAATAACAGCACCTGCAGTATTTAGAAAAGGTCTTCCAAGAATAATAGACATATTATCATCTTCAGGCATTTCAAGAACAACAAAATCAGTCAAAATTAAACAATTGTTAGCCACTTGAACAGGGACATCCTCACAAATGCCAACAGGAACAGCAGTAGATTTATCAGCCATTTGCAAAGATATATCAGTAGGTATCAATTTATCAAGATAGAGTCTCTTATAGAGAGAAAAAGGCATAACACTAACTCCTGCTCCCAAATCACATAAAGCAGTTCTAACATAATTATTCTTGATGGAGCAAGGGATGGTTGGTATACCTGGATCTCCAAGCTTCTTAGGAACCTTGCCATTGAAAGAATAATTAGCAAGCATAGTAGAAATTTCCTCATTAGGAATTTTCCTCTTGTTAGAAACAATATCTTTCATATACTTTGAGTAAGGAGGCAATTTAATAGCATCAGTCAAAGGAATTTGCAAGAACAAGGGTTTCATCCATTCACAAAATTTATTATAATGTTCTTCTTCCTTTGATTTTAGTTTCTTAGTTGGAAAAGGCATTTGCTTTTGAACCCAAGGTTCCCTTTCATTACCATGTTTCTTAGCAATGAAGTCTTCCTTAGTGTACTTTGTGTTTTTAGTATGCTTTTCAGGTTCCTTTTCACTAACTTCTTTATCAAGAGCATCATTTTTATCCTTATCACTATCAAGTTCATTACCACTTTCAGTTTCAGCATCAGAGATAGATATACTATTAGGATCATTAACAGTTTCAGAGGATTCTACAACATTTTTATGTTTCTTCTTCTTCTTTTTCTTAGAAGGAGAAACTGGATTTTCAGCTAGTTGAGAATCTTGTTCAATTCTTTTAGGATGTCCCTCAGGATATAAAGGATCCTGAGTATGAGCTCCACTTCTAGTGCTAACATAGACAGGTTTTAATTTTTCTTTAGAAGCATTGGCTAACATGTCTTGTTGCACTTTAGTGAGTTGATCAATTTGAGTTTGAACCATATGGAAATGTTTAATAAGCATCTTAACATCATTGGAGGTTCTCTCCACAATATCATGCAACTTACTAATAGCTTGAGAGTTTTCATGCAAATGATTCTCTACTCTCATATTAAAATTATCTTGCTTAATAACATAATTATCAAATTCATCTAAGCATTGATCAGGTGGTTTAGAGTAGGGAATATCTCCTTCATCGAACCTGTGGAGAGAGTGAACCTCAATTATGGATGGATGAGGAATTGGCTTACACAAATCTTCAATAGGTGGAAGGTTCTTCACATCTTCAGATTTAATACCCTTCTCAATGAGAGTCTTCTTGGCCTCCCTCATTGTTTCATCATTCAATTCAATCATACCTCCCCTCTTCTTTGATATTGGTGTCGGTGTAGGTGTGGGGGTCGGCGCAGGTAGAGTCCAATCATCATAATTCTGGCTGATTTTAGCCAATAATTCTTCAGCTTCTTCAGGGGTTCTTTTCCTGAAAACACAACTAGCACAACTATCCAGATATGCTCTAGATTCAATAGTTAGTCCACTGTAAAATATATCAAGTAGATCATGCTTTTCCAAATCATGTCCAGGCCGAGCTCTGATAAGAGAGCAAAACCTTGTCCATGCCTCTGGAAGTTTCTCTTCATCTTCCTGGTCAAAGTTATAAATTCTCTGCAAAGCATCATGTTGAGCACTAGCAGGGAAATATTTCTGAAAGAAAACATCAAGCAAACCAGTAGGACTAGTAATAGAACCAGGAGACAAGTTGTTATACCAAGCTTTAGCATCATCTTTTAATGAGAAAGGAAAAATCTTAGCAACAAAATAGCTACGCTTCTTAATATCATCAGAAAATAAGCCACTCAAAGTAGAGAGCTCATTCATGTGCTCTACAGCACTTTCACTCTTAGTGCCACAAAAAGGAGTTTTCTCAACAATAGATATATGAGATAAATCAAGAGAAAAATCATAATCCTTATCTTTAATGTTTATAGGAGAAGTGGCAAACTTAGGATCAGGTGACAACTTGTATTTAACAGCATGTTGTGCAAGAAAATTTCTCATATTACTTGCACCAGTAGTAGCATTACATTTATCAATAAAATCATCATCAAGTTCCACATAAGTTTCATCAGGATCATCATCACAAGTATAATCCCTTAACTCAGGTGAATAAACAGGAGTAGTAGGACTTCCATTAGGTGTTCTAGTATTTTCAAGTTGTTTAGACTTAGCAATAGCAGCATCTAAAAGTGGACCTAATGAAATATTCTCATCAATCACAGTAGAAGCATCATCAACATTATCAGAGGCAATTTCAGATTCAGCAGTAGTACCAACACGTGAAGATTGTGGTGGTGTAACAAGTTGACTCAATACAGATGGTGAGTCAAGAGCAGCAGAGGTACTAAGTGTCGTACCTTTTCTTGTAGTGGATGGCAATACACGGACCCTCTCATCACGAGCTTTACCCATGATGAATAAATTTCAGCGAGCAATATAGATCACAAGTGAACTCACAAATAAAGCTATGCTCCCCGGCAACGGCGCCAGAAAATAGTCTTGATGACCCACAAGTATAGGGGATCGCAACAGTCTTCGAGGGAAGTAAAACCCAATTTATTGATTCGACACAAGGGGAGCCAAAGAATACTTGAGAGCCTTAACAGCGGAGTTGTCAATTCAGCTGCACCTGTGAATAGTCTTGCTCGACACAGATTATCAGTAGCAACAGTTTTATAGCAGTAGTAGCGGTGAAATAATAGCAGCAGTAAATAAGACAGCAGTAGTGATTGCAGTAAACAGTAGGATTAAAACACTGTAGGCATAGGGATGGATGAACGGGCGCTGCATGGATAAGATAGCTCATATAATAATCAAGACATAGGCATTGCAGATAATAATGATAAAGCATCCAAGTACTAAGTAAACATAGGCATGTGTTCCGTATATAGTCGTACGTGCTCGCAATGAGAAACTTGTACAACATCTTCTGTCCTACCAGCCGGTGGCAGCCGGGCCTCAAGGGAATCTACTGGTAATTAAGGTACTCCTTTTAATAAAGTACCGGAGCAAAGCATTAACACGCCGTGAACACATGTGATCCTCACATCGCAGCCATTCCCCTCGGCTGTCCCAATTATTGTCACTTTGGGACCGCGGGTTCCGGACAACAATATGTGTATACAACTTGCAGGTATGATCAATAAACAGTGCATATCATTATGAAACAATAACATGTTCAGATCTGAAATCATGGCACTCGGGCCCTAGTGACAAGCATTAAGCTCAACAAGTTGCAACAACATCAATAAGTACTAACAACGGATACTAGGCACCATGCCCTAATGATCTTATAACTTATTACATGAACAATCTCATCCAATCCCTACCATCCCCCTCAGCCTACAGCAGGGAATTACTCACACATGGATGGGGGAAACATGGATGGTCGATGGAGAAGCGTCGGTGATGATGATGGCGATGATCTCCTCCAATTCCCCGTCCCGGCGGAGTGCCAGAACGGAGTTTCTGGTCCCCGAAATAGGTTTCGCGATGGTGGCGGCGTACGGTGATGTTTCTGGATGAAGTGGACGACCCCCTCGCGTTTTAGGTCAGAGAGGGTTAAGTAGTCGAAAGGGGGACTCGGGGAGGTGCCCGAGTCGCCCTCCTCAGTGGCTGGCGCGGTGGGCCCCTTGGCCGCGCCACCATGTGGTTTGGGCCACTCGTGGCCCATCTCTGCTCCCCTTCTGGCTCCGTGAGTCTTCTGGTAAAATAGGAGGTTTGCGATCTTTTCTGGTGTTTTTCCCGAAAGTTGACTTTCTGCACAAAAACAAGACACCAGGGCAATTCTGCTGAAAACAGCGTTAGTCCGCATTAGTTGTATTCAAAACACACAAGTTAGAGGTAAAACAATAGCAAAAGTGTTCGGGAAAGTAGATACGTTTTGGACGTATCAGGGGCAAGCTTCATCACCGCATGTCGGAGGAGATCGGGACCGGAGTGTAAACTCCGGTAAGAACAAGAAGATACAGGCGTATGATCCGGCATATGCCGGAAAACAGTTAGTTGGGCGAGGCAGTGCCGGCCGGGGTAAAAGCAATCCCGGTCCGGGCGGTCCAGATTCCGGAGTAGTTAACTCGGCTGGCCGAGGCTATCCACCTCGGTATCCGACATGAAATCTCGCCCACCAGCAGCAAAATGTCGAGCATGTCCAGCAGCCACAAGGTGTTGACCAGGTGGCTAACCGTTATGATGATGGTTACTCGGTTATGGAGAAAGCCGGGTATCAGAGATATGAAGGTGCATTGGGATCCCGGTTGGGACCTCGCCAGTTGTCACCAAATGATGCACGCTACAAGTTGGACAGGATCTATATGTCCGAGATGCTGGAAGAGCAAGGTCCACCTGGCCCTGCATGCTTTGGACCGCGGATCATGAGGGAGCCACCGGTGCGGCACTTTCAGTTGAACCGAGGCACAAAGACATATGACGGCAGTACTAAGCCGGAAGACTGGCTGACAGATTATGTGTCGGCAGTGCATATCGCGGGAGGAAACCGCCGATGGGCAGTGAGGTATATCCCGCAAATGTTGGAAGGGCCAGCCCAGATCTGGCTGAACAACCTGCGAGAGGGCAGCGTTGATTGCTGGCTGGACTTTGAAGAAGCATTTGTTAGTAACTTCTCCAGCACATACAAAAGACCGAATCGTCCTCAGCAGCTTGCGATGTGCAAGCAGAGGGATAATGAAACTGACCGGGATTACTTGACCCGGTGGAGTACTATTCGCAATTCCTGTGAAGGAGTTGTGGAGGCGTAGGCCATATCTTGGATTGCCCAGGGGTGCCGACACAGCTCTATGCTCTGGCAGAAGTTGCAGAGGGAGATGCCGGCCACCCTGGCCGAGACAATCCGGATTGCGGATAGCTATGCACTGGGTGATCCGATGCAGCCCTTGCTAAACTCGGTGGAACCAAGTAGAAGATACCCGGTGAATAACTGACCCGGGCCAGTCAGGCAGAACGATCGCCAGGACTTCGGCAACAAGAGGAGAGAGTCGGATTACCGGTATGGCTCAAACCAGGTTGCCGCGGTAAACCAAGACCAACCAGATGCCGGCAGTAGCCAGCGTCCGAAGAACAACAGCCCAGCATGGGGCCAGAATCAAGAAGGGAAGAAGCCATGGAGTAACCAGAAGCAGTCCTTCACTTATGAGGCTATGTTGGATGGACCTTGCACTTTCCACACCCAAGACATCCGCAGGCCGGCAAACCATACAACTCGGCAGTGCAGCTGGTATCAGCGCACAAGGGGCGAAGGAGCTAGAGCCAGAGGAAATCAGGCGGGGGCACCTCAGAGAATTCCGCCGAGGCAAAACTTATCGCTCACCGGAGCAAATGCTATCCCGGTGAATCCGCCAGCTCAGAGGCAAGCAGATCTGAAACCTGTGAATCAGGTGAATGTCGGAGGGAACAACAACAACGCTGGTCCCAGTAGGCAGGGAGAGTATCCCTAGGGGGATTACAGAGAAGCTCATCAGAGCTATGTGGTCTTTGTGACCGAGCCAACTGACAAGAAGAGCTTACATCGGCGTGCACTGGAGGTGAACACAGTTATGCCGGCAGTGCCAAAGTATATGCACTGGTCCGAGCAAGAGATCAGTTGGAGCAGAAGGGATCATCCCCGAGTTATGCCAACTCTGGGAGGTTATGCATTGGTGGTGGATCCGACATTCATTGGACCTACCATCAATGTCCGGTTCACCCGAGTTCTCATTGATAATGGGAGTGCTATCAATATCATGTACCGAGACACCATGGTGAAGATGGGTATTGTGAGATCCTGGCTCAGGGCTTAATAGGATTGATAGGATACTCATATCAACAAGTTGCAACTTCTTTTCCGGATGCTCATCTGGAAAGAACTCCGAGGTTAAGCGTGCTTGGCCCGGAGTAATCCAAGGATGGGTGACCGACCGGGAACTGGTTTCCGGGTGTGCACGAGTGAGGACAAAGTGCGCAGAAAAGACCAGTGTTGATCTGTGGGGCCAGTCTGGAGATCCTAGCGCGCTGCCAGGGGTGACAGGCCCGGCCCGGGGGTGGCCGGGGTGTTACAGGTATCTCGATGAACATGCTGCAACCGAGTAGCACGACCTTCCATGGCATAGTGCCGGGTGTCTCATGTGCACTTATGTGCAAAATTTGGGTTGATGTGTTGTTCGGCACCAAGGACAACTGCCGAACTGAGAGCATCCAGTTTGAGGTGGTGGACCTCGAGAGTCCATATCATGCTTTACTCGGCAGTCCTGCGTTGTCCAAGTTCATGATATCAACCCATGTGGGTTACCTCAAGATGAAAATGCCAGGTCCTAATGGCATCATCACCATCTCGGGTGATTATAAGCGTGCACTGGAGTGTGCCTCGGCTGGATCGTGCTTGGCTGAGTCACTGATTATCGATGCAGAGAAGAAGAAGATCCATGAAGTGGTGGCGTTGGCTCAGTCCACACAACTCGGCATGCCGGGTATGGCTAACCCGGAGCAGAATGCGACTTTCGAGGTGCCAAAGGAGACCAAGAAGGTCAACGTTGACCCGGCGTTTCCGGACCACAACGTCATCATTGGTACCGGGTTAACGGAGAAATAGGAAGGCGAGCTCAGTCACTTCCTCCGTGAGAATCGGGATATCTTTGCATGGTCTAATCAGGACCTGTCAGGTGTTCCGAGGGAGTTGGCTGAGCACTCATTGTTCATCAGACCGGATATGAAACCGGTGAAGCAACCTATGCGACGTCTCTCGGATGAGAGGAGAAAGGTGATAGGCGATGAACTGGCCAGATTACTTGCATCTGGTTTCATCATGGAGGTGCTGCACCTGGACTGGTTGTCTTACCCGGTCCTGGTGGAAAAGAAAAAAGATGACCCGAACGTGGCCATTGTGTGGTGCATGTGTATTGATTTCACAAACTTAAACAAGGCATGTCCTAAGGATCCATTCCCGCTGCCTCGGATTGATCAAGTGATCGATTCCACAGCCGGGTGTGAGCCGTTATCCTTTGTAGATGCATATTCTGGTTTTCACCAGATACCGCTGAACCCTGCTGATCAAATGAAAACTGCTTTTACCACCCCGTACGGGGCTTATTGCTACCGTGTCATGACATTTGGTTTGAGAAATGCTGGTGCTACTTACCAAAGATGTATGCAAAAATGCTTGCATGATCAAATAGGCAAAAATGTGCAGGTGTATGTCGATGACATCGTTATCAAATCTAAGGAGAAATCCACTCTGATAGATGATCTCAGAGAAACATTTGCGAATCTAAGGAAATTCCGGATAAAACTTAACCCGGACAAATGTACATTTGGTGTGCCAGCAGGCAAGTTACTCGGTTTCCTCGTGTCGAGCCGAGGTATCGAGGTGAACCCGACAAAAATCCGTGCTATTGAAAGCATGAGGTTACCGACATGTCTCAAGGACGTGCAGAAATTCACTGGATGTTTGGCATCCTTAAGTCGGTTTGTTAGCAGGTTGGGAGAAAAGGCATTGCCTTTGTATCATCTCATGAAGAAAACCACCCAATTTGTGTGAACCCCGCAAGCAGATGCGGCGTTCACCGAGCTAAAAAAGATGCTGGCAACTGCACCGGTACTGGCCTCACCATTACCCAAAGAGCCGATGTTGCTCTACATTGCAGCCACAAACCGGGTTGTGAGTGTCGTATTAGTAGTGGAGCGAGAAGAAGATGGCAAAACTGTGCAAAGGCCGGTATATTACCTGAGCGAGGTGATCTCGTTATCCAAGCAGAACTATCCTCACTATCAGAAGATGACATATGGTGTCTACACTACAACAGGACATAGCTTTTGTAACACAGCTTTGTGTTACTACAGGTCCAAAACAGTGTTACTGGGCCATATTGTAACACATTTTGAAATGTGTTACGTTAGGCCGTGTTACTAAGTGGTGACTGCTGTCACACATAATAGCTGTTACAGTATGTTAAAAATTGTGTTACAATTAAGCTATAGTAACATGCATCTTATGTGTTACTCAGTGTCGTCAGTAACACTACTATGCTGCAAGTAACACTGATGTAACACTATAATTGATCATGTCAACTACCCTAGTAACACGTTTTTCTAACTATAGTAACACCATCAGTAACACTACTATGCTCAAAATAATTGATATTTGTGTTTTAAATTATTAAACAGAAAATTAGGTACACATTTTCTGAATATTTACATAAATATAAATAATTGCACATATTTAATTACTTGCTTTATAATGATGCCCCTACATACACAAATTGAAATGATCAGGATACTGCAGATATACATGAGTGTAGGGCACATATACATTACAATAATTAAGTAGCAATATGATTCGTACAACTCAACATTCATATACACTTGACTACAAAAATACACCTTCGTGAAGAATATTGCACCAAGAATTTGCATCAATTCGAAGAGAAACATCTTTGTGAAAAAATTACATGTTTTAATCTATCAATGTAACTACAGTTATTGGTATGCGAAGTCTTCGAAATTAATTTGCTTCTTGCTCGAGGTGCAATGGGAGAATTCAACTGCAACTTAATCATACTTCTTTTGAATCTACAAAAGAAAAATGGATGTTATAGTTATTATTAATCGTACATAATATGATTCAGAATATCATTAATCGTACCACAATCATGTAAGATAACACTCTCATTAAGATGGTTAGATGGACCAATATCATTTGGATTGTTAGGCGGAGCAATATAGGGCCAGGGGCCAGCTTTCTCCTTGACACATACGGATGCATAGTTTTCTCAAACTAAGGGGTCACACAGCATTTTTATCACAAGACTTTCATTACAGAGGTGAATCGAAGTACATGTTACCATCTGGGTCTTCTTTCTCATAGTATGGGAAGTCAATTTCCTAAAAGCCGACTTTCTCGATCATCAAGATTAAATCGAGAAGGGGTCAGATTTATAGTCCATGTCATGAAAGGGTAAGTGGTAGGTGGATACAATGGCTTCAGCCCGAACTACTCAGAGGTAGGGCAGTAGTACTGACCGACAGGGTGGTAGTGCCGATCTTGGAGGGTGCACGGTTGTGGTGGCGGTTAATGCTGTTCTTGGCGTAATGGGCGGTAGTACCGCTCCTAGAGGGCGTCTGGTGCTGAGGTAGTACTTTCATGCCTCTAAGTTGGGACGATACTACCGCCCGTGACGCCCTCCAAAACTCTGTGTCCAACAAATTCATACCATATACATATTATTGGAACCTAAAATAACATTTTATTCATTGATTGGTTATTGTCAACAGAAAGTGGTGGTCGTGGGCTCTGGCGAAATTATAAACAACCATTGTATTTGGGTACTTTAAAGAAGATACACTTGAGACGAAGTCAAACAAGATATTCATCAACATAAAAGTTTTCCACCGCAACGATGGGAACAAAGTTGATTTTGTGTTTTTTCAATCTGAAGTCGTATATAAGACCGACAATAAATTACTCAACTAATTCAAACTTGACGGAATTTAATCTCGTTCAAAATATTAGTTAGTATTTTAAAACATATGAACTTAAAATGACGTCAAATGGAGATTCTACCAACATGAAAGTTTAATGTTTTAACTAGGGAGCAAAAAAAATTGTGATGTTTGGTCATATGAAAAATGGTACTGAAATTACTCAAATAATCATTCACGTGGACGCATGGTGACCGTGGCCTTGAGGCTTGCTTTTCATTTTCTAGTTTTATTTTATGCTATTTTCTATTGGTATTTGTTTATTAAAATATATAATGAGAAATTGTCTTGATATTTTGAACCTAATTTTTTATTTTTTTATTTAATGTTGTTAGTTTTTCTAGAAAAGAAAACATATTCAGAACTTTCTCCAGTACTTTGGGACAAAACTCTATGAAGCCCTTTTTATCAACCGATCATGTCTCTTACTGCCTTAGACTATTCGCTACAGTTATAGTTTGGGCCTTTGACCCATTCGGGTGAGAAGGTCTGGTTAGATTTTGATCCATTGGACTAGTGGGTGGAGAAAAAGAAAAGCTAATCGCTATGCTGGGCCTCGTACGTGGTCCAGCTATCAAATACAATTAAATAAAAAGTGTAAATATGGAAGACCACAACGTGCGCAATCATGGTCTCGTGGTTAGTAGGTAAGGACTTTGGGTTTAGATGGCTGCGTGTTCGAGTTCGAACTTCAACCTATTTTTCCTCTGGTTCAGAGGATAGTCGTCCCGCATTCCTCCTCTGCCCGCGTGACTAATAATACTAATTCTATTGATTTAATTTTTTATTTTGCCTTATACAATATGTAACACAGGTACCAACACGTAATTGTGTGTTACTGTAAATCTTCCTCTGTAACACATTCGGAGCAACATAGATTTCTGTGCTACTATACTATTATTCTTGTAACACATTTTTTGTCTTATCTAACATGTGTTACTATCCAGATTTGTAACACAAATAATGTGTTACTTGCATTTCAGTTGTAACACATTTTTTCATATGTTACATGATTGTGTTACTTAACACTAGTAGAAACAAGACCATCTATCCCGGGTCCAGAGGGCCTTTGATCCCGGGTTTACAACCGGGATTAAATGGTCGGGACTAGAGGGGGGGGTGGCTTTTATCCCGGGTGTCCACGACCCGGGATAGATGTGCCTCCACGTGGGCGCGGCTGGGCGCGCAGAGGGGGGGAGCTTTGGTCCCGGTTCGTGACACGAACCGGGACCAAAGGGTTTGCATCTTTTGTATTTTATTTGCTTATTTTTTAGGGTTTTCGATTTTTTGTTTTCCATTTAATTATTTCCTATTAATTAAGATCACGTCGCGCATACAAAGTCACACACATATATAAAGTTGACACATCGATCGATGTCACGCGCGTGATGCATACATATAAGTCACACACATACGTTTTGATACATATATAATTAAGTCACACACCGACATCACGTTTCTCACGTCGAGATCACGTCAAAATTACATTGGAGGCAGAAAATAATTTCTAGGGTGAAAAAATTCTCCGGATTTCTTCAGGACCTCCTTGTTCAAAAATCCCGCCAATTCCTCTTGAATTGCTATAAGGCGCTTCGTTGGTATGAGCTTGTCCTTCTCTCGTTCCATCTAGATCAATAAGAAAATGTGAAATCATCAGAAAATGTGAAAATGGAAATGAACACAAATATGGTAATGAAGTAATTGCCGAGAGTGTATACAGACCTCTGTTGTTCTGAGCTTTCTATCCCGCTGATGAACAAAAGATCGTATGTACTCGCAAACATAATATCCACATAAATTATTCCCTTGTGCCTGCCTCAGACACCACTTTACAAATAATAGAATTTAATCAAAATAACAATCAAGCATGATAATGGTGCTGAAACTAGAATTTAAAAGTTGCGCGGACATATATATATAGTACTACTACTTACCTTGGTTTCATACCAAAACAGGTGCGGTTTCCAAGTCCCACGAACCTCGGTAATGAACTTTTCCCAAACCCTGGCCGGCAAAAGAAAAAATCAAAGGACTTGAACGAACGAAAGAGATCGATATATAGAGCGATAATGACTGAAGTTACCTCTGAAACATTGCTTGCAAGTTGATATAATCGTCCATATCTTTCCTTAACGAGTCCAGGACTTGAACGCATGCTTGTTCAGGTCTAATGTCTACCAGAATCCAATGGTTCCTTCACACATTTATATGTCCATGAGTTACACTAAACATCGAGTAAGCAAAGTAGAATGTGTAGAAGGTACGGTAACACTCACCTGAAGTTGTAAGGAAGAAGTATATCTTCACATGTATGGTGTTTCAATAGATATTGGAGCATGTAATGCTCGGTGTCCTCGGGATGGTTCCTTACGGTTACTTCATGAATCCAATATGGGTCCATGAACCCTAAACTATAGATTCCGTTGTCTCTGCATTCGACGATCTTCATTCTGCATATATAATAGCGTACAAAAGAATAAAGTTAGATAATTGGCAACGAACGAGCTGAGATAGAGACTTAATTAAATTGCATAAAATAATTCACTTACAAACAATAGCAGCTGATGATGGCTTTGTCGAGGGAGTCTTGATTGAATAACTGAAATATTTCGTCAAACGGCACATACATCGCGTTATCCTCTAAATAATGGTCTTTCTTATATGAAACGTGGAAATACTCATGGTGCCCCTTTACGGCTCCCTCGTACCACTCATGCAAACGTCGCAATTGTGTCGGCAGAGATTTGACCATCTCAGGTCTGACCAAGGGCTTCCCGTAGGCATATGTCCATGCATACATATACTCTTTGGGGTTTTCTATGAGAATTGTGTCTTGCTGTATTTCCTTATCGGACACCACTTTGAACGCGGGGACCGACTGGTTTGCCTGTTCTCCGAGCTGGGCCACTTGTTTCCCGGATTTCTTATTAGCTTCCCTCTTTTGGCGAAATGCAGCCTCCTTCTCCTGCTGGGCCTTTTTAGCTGCCATCTGCTGCTGCTCCCTCTTTTGGCGACATGCCTCATTCTCCTGCAAATTCCGTTCTCTAATTAACTTTTCAATGGTACGATCATAGTCGTCTCGCAGAATAGGCGGCCGTGCCGGCCCAGTCGATAGATTTTTCAGAAATTGTGCCACTTTTCCCGGTGCTATTACCTCCTTTCGCATGTGCCGTTTCGGTGCCAATTGTTTTTTCACATCAGCTCGCACCGACTCCTCGAGTTCCTCTGGAGTCAAGTCGTAGGATCTCTTTGGAAGAGGCTTTCGCAACTCACGTTCCTCAGGAGTTTCTGGCGGGAAGTTTAAAGCACACCTCTCTGTATATTTCGACGGGATCTTTAGTTTCCGCGAAACAGAGCGTACTCTCTCTTGAGGTGGTGGGGATGGACTCAGGCTGGGCTCCCGACAGTCGTCACGAGGTGGCGAGGATGCATCTTGAGGTGGGGGGGATGGATCTTGAGGTGGTGGTGCAGGGGATGGATCATGACGTGGGGAGGGAGGATCTTGAGGTGGGGGGGATGGATCATGACGTGGGGAGGGTGGATCTTGAGGTGGGGGGTTGCTACTTGGAGGAGTCGGTGGCCTTGGCGGCGGCAAATTTGGAAACAAGATGTATTTCTTTGGCCACAGAATGATGGACTTCTTGGCATCTCCTAGTGTCCTCTCGCCGTCACCTCCAGGAATGTCAAGATTTAGATTAGCATATAACGGCACAACGTCATCCACCCCGACAATAGCATAGCCAGCTGGAATCCCGCCGAGATGGCCGACCGCCGACCTTGGTCCAGGTTCATTCAGTAAAGCATAGCCGACCGCCACCTTGAAGGACAAGTTGCCCATTGCCCTATGTAGCTCGCATTCTGTCTTCTCCGTGATATCATCCACGGGGTATCGAGTCGGCGGCGCTTCAAGTTCAGAATGTTCCATCTGCGTGGAACCCACGCTGCTTTTTTGCTGATTAGATAGGGCGGCTTCGACTTCTGGACTTTCTAGCTGCACACGAGATTCCCTTTGCTGACTTTGCAACAGCTGATGCACCTTGCGTTCCAATGCCGATAACCGGTCGCTCTCCTCCTTTTTCTTTCTCTGACGGCTTCTATAAGTGTGAGCGTCTGCCGGAAAACCTTGTGCCCAAGTAACTCCGTATCCATAACCTCGTACTCGTCCAACTTTTTCAGGATTCCCGAGTGCGAGTGACAGCTCGTCTTTCTCTCTGTCGACCTTGTAGGTTCCATTTCGAACTTGCTCTATTGCTTTCTCAAGTTCTGTGGTTATAAACCTAATCTTTGCCTCCCATTTTCCCTGAGCAACAATCTTCCCTGTGTCAGGGTCCAACCCAGCGCCATGCGCGAACAACCAAAATTTGGACCTATCGGGCCAGCCCGCTGTCTGTGGAATCTTCCCCTCATCAAGCAGTTTTGCTTCAAATGCTTCCCACTTAGGCACGGCAGCCTTGTAGCCACCTGCCCCCAAAGTGTGGTGATATTCCTTCTTCGCAGCATTTAACTTGTTTCTTTTCGATCGGGCCACAGCGGCCTCCGATTCTCTTTGCTCTTTAAATAAGGGCCACTGGTCGTTTAGCTTCACTTGTGCTCCGGTGAATACTGGAGTGTATTCAGGATCTTTTTCCTTCTCTTCACAATAATCTTTCCATATAGTTTTCTTGTGGGTTCGGAACTGTTCGGCAGCCTTGCCAAGAGTCCACTCCTTGACTTTCTCCATCCACTTCTCGTTTTTTGTCACTTCTGGAGGCAGGGTGACCTTTGTCAAGAGCTTCTCCCAAAACAAATCTTTTGTTTGGTCGTCGACATAAGTCCAAGTGTTGCTCCCGTCCTTCCGCGGATGCCATTCTTGACATGTGATCGGTACCATGTCCCTAACTAAAACTCCGCATTGGTTTATAAATTTGCGGCGGCACTCTAAGGGTTGCATAGGTTGGCCAGTAGCATCAACTATGTCGATCACTACCCTTTGACCCTCCTTCATCGGCTTCGACGGGCCTCGAGGCTTCATGGCTTTCGACCCTTTCGACACTCTAGATGCAGATGATTTGCTTGTTCCAGAGGGCTAAAAGAAAAAAAAAGATTCGTTAATAACCGCAGGATCAAATAATTAAGCTATGTCATCGATCAACAGAGGCTTAATTAATATATACCTCGCCTGAGTTTGTTACTACCACTTCCTTCTCTACACAAATTTCTACTTCCTCAGCTCCCTCACCGGAGTCATTGAGAAATTGGGAGCTGAATTCCTCTAAATTAGCCACATCGTTTTCTTCACCGACAGGCGCGGCTGCACGTCCTGCTATAATCATACGCAACATCTCTTCACGCTCCTCGTCTCTAGAGCCGACGCCCGGAAAAAGTGGATCCAATGGCTCTCCACGCTCCTCGTCTATGCCGAAGTCGTCCGGACAATTTGGATCCATGGGTCACTTAATGTGCCTGCAATCAATTTTGTAACAAGAATATGAATAAATTTAAGAGGTCCACTAACATAAAATTTTGTAACAAGAATATCAATTTTGTAACACTAACAGTAACTAAAATTCCTAACATAATTTTTTGCTAACACAAAATGGCATAATTATTAAATGGTCCACTAATTTCATAGCAAATTTAAGTAGTCCACTAATTCATAACCTAAAAATTTCTGCTTTTTTTCCTAACCTAAAACTTTCTAACATTTCCTAACCTAAAAATTTCTAACATTTCTAACCTAACAGAAATTTCTAACATTGCATACAATTCTCCACCGTCTATTTTGCATATCTAACACAAAACTAAAAAAATCATCCAAAAATTGCATCTAATAAATTTAAACTATGCAAATATCAAAATGGTACTGAAAAAATTGCATCTAATAAATTTAAACTACTAGTACTATAATAAATTTGAAGCTAATAACTATCAAATTTGCTAATAACACTAACACTAATAACCTAAACTATGAAAAAAAGAATAAGAAAAGAGTAATTAAGAAACTAACCTCTCTGTAGCAGGGGAGGCAATTCGGCCGGCGTGGAGAAGGAGGGCGAGCTGGCCGGCGTGGAGAAGGAGACGAGCGAGCCGGGCGGCGTGGAGAAGGAGAGGAGCGAGCCGGCGGCCGGAGCGTCTGGTGTGGTGGAGCACGGCGCGGAGGCGCACGACGGCGGGCCGGGCGTCGGGAGGGCACCGTACCGGAGGACGCGGGGAGGTGACGGAGGGCGGCACCGGAGCACGGCGTGGAGACGGTTGCGACGGAGGCACGGGAACGGCGTGGAGCAGGGCAGCCTGGCGGCGACGGCGTGGGTGTCGGGCGCACGGCGTCGCGGCGCTGGAATTGGGGAAGACACCCGCACGCGGCGACGTCGGGCGCACGGCGTCGGCGCCGGAATCGGAGAGGACGGGGCGCGGATGCGGCAGCCGTGCGGCGTACGGGGAGGGGCGGCGCGGCGTCGGAGAGGCCGGCCGGGGCGCGGAGCGGCAGCCTTGCGGCGTCGAGGAGGGGCGGCGGCGTCGGGGAGGAAGAGGCGTCGATTTGGACACTTGGTGAAAAAACGGGGTGGAAACCACCCAAATCCCGCGGAAATCGACCTTTCATCCCGGTTCGTGGCTGGAACCGGGATGGATGATCCTTTCATCCCGGTTGGTAACACCAACCGGGACCAAAGGTCTGTCTGGGCCGCGAAAATTTGCGCGCGAAGCCCAGCAGGCCTTTGGTCCCGGTTGGTGTTACCAACCGCGACCAAAGGCCTTTTCTACTTTTTTTCCTTGTTTTCTTTTTGTAGTTTCTTTTTCTGTTTTCTTTTCCTGTTTTTTAAGTTTGTTTTTCTACTTTGAATTGTTTTTTTAGTTTGTTTTTCTAGTTTCTTTTTTCTTTTATGTTTAATTTAAATGTTCCAATATTTATGAAAATCATACATTTTCTTATTTATTTTATATCTATCTATTTAATTATGTAAAAAATGTAATAATTATCTCTTTATTTTTAAAACATTCTTAGAAATTTGCAAAAAGTATCACTAATACATAGCAAATTTAAATCTACACTTAGCAAATTTAAATTTACACTTAGCAAATTTAAATTTAAATCTCTACACGGCGTGGTCGAAATCGACGGCGAACGGCGGCGGCCCGACGAGCTAGGGACTCGGACGGGACATAACATATGTAGCATTGCAGATTATCCATATCATGTGTAACGGGCTTGCACGCGCTCGATGTATGCGTCGGCTGCAATGAATTTCTTGGTAACTGGCGTGCTTGATAAATGCAATTACTACGGTAATTAGTTCATCTCTTTATTTTAAAAACATCCTTAACAACATCCCACCCAGTTACATAAAAGGATACATTATTACACATCACTAACAGTTACATTACTACATAAACGGACATGTTGGATCAGAGGCTTAGGGGGAACGGCGGGAGGAGCCAGCCCCGTTCGCGGCACGTTTCTGATTCTCGCGTGCACGTTTGCGGCGTAGGGCAAGATCCATGGAGGATGAGTCTTTCAGCGCCCAAGCCAGCTCGGAAGCCTCCTTCGCCTTGAGCTGGCAGGAAGTCCTGGCTCGCTGCACACGGTCATCGCCGACGGACTGCAAGGAGGCTTCAATGGCCTCCTGCATCTGCGGCCCGCCGCCCTCTTCCATATCGTCGCTCCAGTCGAAGTCGTCGTCGTCGCCCTCCTCGTCGGGAGGTGCGGCGGTGCCTGGTGGAGGTGCAGCAGTGCCAGGTGGAGGTGCGGCGGCACCTGGTGGAGCAGGAGGCCGGTAGCAGGGCATTCCTCTCCACGCCGGGCTCGTGGGCACACGACGGGATAGGCTCCCGCGGTAGCGCCCAAGCGCGCTCTGCCGAGCATGCTCGACCTCGTCCAGAAGGCGCTGCGGCGGGCGTGGCGGATCCATCTCGTGGAGACGATCCACCCCGTCAGCGAAAATATATAAAGACCTCCAGGGCAGCGCTGGGGAAGGACACGTGCCCAGGGCAGCGCTAGGCAGCGCTAGGGGAGGACACGTGGCTAGGGCAGCGCTGGGGGAAGACACGAGTCGTGACCGCGAAGCCCGCCTTTAGTCCCGGTTGGTGTGACCAACCGGGACTAAAGAATCACACGGATCGTGTGTTTCTTTCAAACGCTTATGAGCCGTTGGATCAGGGGTGTGTTTCTTTTGAGGGCTTGTGAGCCGTTGGATTTTTAGAACTAGTCCCGGTTGGTAACACCAACCGGGACTAAAGAATCACACGGATCGTGTGTTTCTTTCAAACGCTTGTGAGCCGTTGGATCAGCGGTGTGTTTCTTTCGAGCGCTTCAGAGCCGTCGGATCAGCACTATCATGACCACTTCGTAAGCCATGCGACCCTATATATAGCCCACCTCCTCAGACAGGTTACTCACTCACACAAAACATTCCAGCGTCACTCGGAGAGGCATCTTTGGGCAACCAGCGGCAAGACGTCTCTGATGACCTGCGACCGTTCCAAACGGTTGCAGATCATCAGAGACGTCTTGCCGGACGGTTGTAGAACATCAGAGACGTCTTGCCGAACGGCACACAACTAGCGTCTACCTTTGCCACCGAATCCAATGGTTGGATTTAGCCTACCTGATGGCATGTTCCCTGGCATTATTGTGTTCGTCCTTGTTCACCGGCCAGCCATTGGAGCCACCTCCTGTAGGTCGGTGAACAACGACGCTGTTGGAAACACAAGCCCTCAGGTAGGTTGAATCCAACCACTGGATTAGGGTGACACAATGATGAATTGCCGAGGAGGTGGGAGTGGTGGTGGTGGAAGTGGTAGCCATGCTCACGACCACGCGATGATATACAAAGCATTCAGATTCCCGTCATGCAGCCCTACGGTGCGAGGGGCGATGTCCGGGACTGGGCTCCGCCGATGTATTATGGTTAAATAAAAATGGACCCGGGCTATGTAACTGGATTAAATAAAGATGTATGCGTGATACTTCTGAGTTTACAGTTCTCTTCTGATTTTTTAGAACACAGTTACATAAAAGTTGAATACATTATTACACATCACCAACAACATCCCTATCTAGTCTTCACGTTTTCTTCGTGTGTGTCCCTTTCTTCTGATTGCGCCTGCGCCGTAACCAAGGACAATCTTCTTCATTTAACTTGATGCTTGGGTCAATTTTCACTTTAAAGGGCGGAATTTCATGAAACTTATCGTAATCTTCTGACATGTCTGTCTTGTCCTCCACTCCCACGATGTTTCTTTTCCCTGAAAGAACTATGTGGCGCTTTGGCTGATTGTATGATGTATCAGCTTGCTTATCTTTTCTTTTTTTCGGTCTGGAAGACATGTCCTTGACATAGAAAACCTGAGCCACGTCTTTGGCTAGGACAAATGGTTCGGTTTCGTACCCAAGATTCTTGAGATCCACTGTAGTCATTCCGTACTGCGGGTCTACCTTTACCCCGCCTTGCAGGTTCAACCATTTGCACCGGAACAAAGGTACCTTGAAAGAAGGTCCATAGTCAAGTTCCCATATCTCCTCTATGTAACCATAATATGTGTCCTTCTTCCCATTGTTGTTTGCTGCATCAAAGCGGACACCACTGTTTTGGTTGGTGCTCTTTTTATCTTGGTCGGCCGTGTAAAATGTATTCCCATTGATCTCGTACCCTTGATAAGACAATATAGTCGAAGATGGTGCTCTGGCCAACAAGTATAGCTGTTCTTCAACAGTGTTGTCATTAATGAGACGTGCATGCAACCACCCGCAGAAAGACTTCACGTGTTCTTTTTCAATGCATTCTTCATCAGCCATTAATGAGCGTAAAGTATTCTTGTGTTCCTCGATATACGGAGCCACCAAGATCGAATTATGTAGAACTGTGTAGTGTGCTTGATTGAAAGAATCCCAGTCGGTACACCAGAAAGGACTGGAGCTATGTTCCCCGAAAGGATTAAAGCCATCTGTACTTAGACCAAATCTTAAGTTTCTAGCGTCATCTGCAAACGTCGGGAACACCCTGTCGATTTTTCGCCACTGCGACCCATCAGCGGGGTGTCTCAGCATCAGGTCTTTCTTTCGGTCTTCTTTGTGCCATCGTAACAACTTTGCGTGCTCTTTATTTTGGAACAGACGTTTCAACCGTGGTATTATCGGAGCATACCACATCACCTTGGCAGGAATCCTCTTCCTGGGGCACGGCTCGCCCTCAACCTCACCAGGGTCATCTCGCCTTATCTTATACCGCAAGGCACCGCATATCGGGCATGCATTCAAATTCTCGTACTCACCGCGATAGAGGATGCAGTCATTTATGCATGCATGTATCTTCTGCACCTCTAATCCTAGAGGACAGACAACCTTCTTGGCTTCATACGTGCTGGAGGGCAATTCGTTATCCCTTGGAAGCAGCTTCTTAAATATTTTCAGCAAATTTTCAAATGACTTGTCAGTAGTACCACTCTCTGCCTTCCATTGTAGCAATTTCAGGGTGGTACCAAGCTTTTTATGGCCATCTTCGCAAGTTGGGTATAACAGTTTTTTGTGATCCTTTAACATGCTCTCCAACTTCAACCTCTCGTTTTCACTTCCGCTGTTTATTTGTGCATCAAGAATGGCCCGACCAAAATCATCATCGGGCTCATCAACAGTGGGCTCTTCTTCAGCTTCGTCTTCCCCCATTGTAGTATCACCGTCTGCAGTGAACGTAGGATACGTGTCATTATCCTCTTCTTCTTCATTTTCTTCCATCATAACCCCTGTTTCTCCGTGCTTGGTCCAACAATTATAACCAGACATGAAACCATGCTCCAACAGGTGGACATGAATGGTTCTTGATGTAGAGTAATTCCGCCTATTCTTGCATTCTCTACATGGACAAGTAATATAACCACTCGACGACTTGTTTTCATTAGCCACACGGAGAAAACTATGCATGCCATTGATAAACTCGATACTGCGTCGGTCACTGTACATCCATTGCCGGCTCATCTGCATTATATAAATATATCAAAAACCATTACACTACATCCTGAATATAGACCGGACGAGGGCCGACGGGGACGGATATCAAAACCATGACACTATACATATAAAAAAACATAAGAAAATTATACAAGAAATAACAATGCATTTAAATCATACAAGTATATATATATGTTTTAAAAATAAAAGATAAAAAAGAGGCTCACCGAAGTGGTGCCGGTGACGGGACGACGCGGGCTATCGACGGCGGTGAGGACGGGGACAACACTAAAATCCACAAATAATAAATTAATTTGAGCTCAAAATGCAAATGCACTTTCTAGCTTGGGCATTTCATCAAACACCTTGCTAGCATTACAAAATTGAAATGAGCTAAACTAGCAACGAAATGAGCTAAAGTTGCAACGCCGGAGGAAAGAACGATGTTGCTAACCTTTGAATAGATGGGGTGCCTTCAATCCTCTCAAATGGTGCAAAAAATGGGGATTAATTTGTGTGGGAGAGAGGAAAATGGAGGAGAAATGGTGATGCACCATTGATCCCGGTTTGTAACACGAACCGGGACCAAAGGTCCCCTCCCAGTGGGGCCCAGCGCTGCAAAGCATGTGCGCGCATGTGAGGACCCTTTGATCCCGGTTCGTATCACGAACCGGGACCAAAGGTCCCCCCCGACCCGGGATGAATGCCCACGGGCGCCCCGCCCTACCGACCCGGGATCAATGGTGCATCTATCCCGGGTTGTAATTTGGCCGGGATAGATGCTCCAAACGGATGGCCCCTTTTCTACTAGTGTAAACTCTGTTCTGTTGTAGTGCTATCTGGCTGCTAAGAAGTTGAAACATTACTTCCAAAAGCATTCAATCACCGTGGTATGTGAGGCTCCTATCTCGGAGATCACTGGGTGTAAGGATGCAACTGGCCAAATAGCCAAGTGGGCCATCGAGATGTCCCCTTACACTCCTCACTATGAAAGAAGAGATGCCATTAAGTCTCAGGCACTGCCGGATTTCTTGGTGGATTGGGCCAAAATGCAATATGAGCCACCATTGCCTGACTCCAATTACTGGAGAATGCACTTTGATGGTTCCAGGACGAAAATTGGTTTAGGTGCCGGGGTAGTCCTTACCTCGCCTAAGCAGGATCAACTGAGATATGTGTTGCAGATTCATTTTGCGGCATCTAATAATGTGGCCGAGTATGAGGCCCTTGTTCATGGGCTCAATGTGGCCAAGGAAATTGGTATTCGCCGGATAGAATGCTTCGGAGACTCAGATCTAGTGGTGCAGCAAGTCTCGGGAAATTGGGATGCTTTAGACGCCAACATGGCGTTATATCGGTTTCATGTCCAGAAGATCTCGGGGTTCTTTGAAGGTTGCGAGCTCACGCATATACCTCGGCAGAAAACGAAGCCGCCGATGTATTGTCCAAGCTAGGTTCATCTCGGGATCCAATTCCACCCGGCATATCCTTGGAGCATCTGAGGAAGCCATCAATCAAACCATCGCCCGAGTCCGAGTCAATCTTTATCCCGACGAAACTGGAGTCTGGTGCTGTTCCCATGGACGTCGATGTCGGGTGCATTTGGGAAAACCCGGGAACTGCTTGGCAGAACTCGGGGACTGGTTACTCAATATCGGAAGAAGCAATGTCGGTTGATCTCATGGAGGTGGATGATCCGGTCTTTCCTGTGCGTCCTGTGCCGGGGTGGGCACAACCAATAATGGCGTATATGATGGACGGGAGTTTGCCAAGTAATGAAGTTGAGGCCAGGCAGGTGCAAAGACGATCCAAGGCATACACCATCATCAACCAGGAGTTATACAAGAGAAGTGTGACAGAGGTACTGCAGCGCTGTGTCGAGCCGCAGGAAGGGCAAGAGATGCTCCTGGAGATTCATCAGGGAGAGTGTGGTCATCATGCTTCATCAAGAGCTTTGGTGGCTAAAGTATTCCGGCATGGATTTTATTGGCCCAGTGCTTTGAATCAGGCACAAGATATCGTCCGAAAGTGTGAGGGATGTCAGAGATTTGCTAAGAAGATCCACCTGCCAGCTTCGGCACTCAAGACAATTCCAATCACTTGGCCCTTTGCAGTTTGGTGTCTGGATATGGTGGGAGAGTTCAAGCCAGCCCGAGGTAACATGACTCATATGCTGGTGATGGTGGACAAGTTCACCAAATGGATCGAGGTGAAGCCAATCAGGAAGTGTGATGGTCACACAGCTGTGTCCTTTTTGAAGGACATCATTTTGAGATATGGTTACCCCCATAGCATTATCTCGGATAATGGCACAAACTTTGCTGTGGGAGAATTTGCTCGGTTCTGTGCAGAAAAAAGAATTCGGTTGGACATAGCCTCGGTGGCACACCCAGAGGCAAATGGGCAAGTGGAAAGAGCAAATGCGTTGGTATTGGCCGGTATCAAAGCCCGGTTGATTGAACCACTGTTGCAAACTCCGGGATGCTGGATAGAGGAGATAACAGCAGTATTGTGGGGTCTAAGAACCACACCGAATCGTTCAACTGGCTATACGCCATTCTTTCTGGTCTATGGAGCAGAAGCGGTCTTGCCGACCGACATGGAGTATGACTCGCCGAGAGTGGCGCTGTACACTGAAACCGAGGCAAAAGAAGCTCGGGAAAATGATGTTGATTTGCTCGAAGAAGCACGAGAACTGACCTTATCTCGGTCAGCTATATATCAGCAAAATCTCCGAAGCTATCATAGCCGGAAGATCAGCCCTCGGGTATTCCGAGAGGGAGAATTGGTGCTGAGGCTAGTGCAACACAGTGCAGGCCGACACAAGTTGTCACCTCCATGGGAGGGACCATTCATTGTGAGCAAGGCTCTACACAATGATTCATACTATCTTATAGATGCGCAGGCACCGAGGAAAAATGTAATGGACAAATCCGGAGAGGAGACCAAAAGACCCTGGAATGTAGCTCTACTCCGACCCTTTTACTCATAAGGGCGCAATGTATGTATCTCGGTTTTCTTTGAATAAAATGTTGGCACTCCGAAAAGAAACTCGGGGACTGCCTTTGTCTATATGCATGTGTTTTATCTCTGTTTTATCTATGTTGTTCATATGTCGGATGGTTTTGAGACCTCGTTTCAAAGTTCAAGTAATGTATGCTATTTTGTTGTGATCTTGTGACTCGACTGACGAACGCCGAAATGGCAGTCAAGAGCAGAGGTTATGGTATATGGTAAACATGAAAATGGACTCGGGGACTCGGTCCTAAAAAGATCCGACATATGTCATTTACTAACCCGGTTTTTCTTTCCTTTTCTTTGTGTCGGATGACTCTGAATCTTACCTCAAAATTTTACAAGTACTGTATGCTATAATTTTGGTCTTGTGACTCGACTGTCGAACGCCGAAATGGTAGACAAGAGCAAAGATTACTAAGTATAGTAAACAAGAAAGTAAACTCGGGGGCTTGATGCAAAGTGATCCGGCATTAAGCCGTTTTCAATAAGGGTAGCAACATGAAAGTAGCACTACGAAATACTTAAAAGTATATTTACATCTGCACCCGGCATTCCAGGGATTTAATGGTTCAGCTTGTGACAAGTTTAGGCAGCTGCCTCAGAGGAGCTCGGAGCAGTTGGAGCGGTGCGAGTTTCAGGAGCAGTCTCGGTCGTAGGCTCGACCGAAGTATCGGTTGCCGGATTCTCAGAAGTGTCGGTCGCGGTCGGCGTAGCAGTGTCGGCTGCTCTGGCAGTGGCAGTGTCGGCTGCTTCGGCAGTAGCAGTGTCGGTTGCTCCGGCAGTGGCAGTGTCGGGAGCTTCGACCTCGATCTCCTCATCGACGTCATCTTCCTCGTCAGCACCCTCTTCATCATCCTCGTCATCTTCTTCATCCTCTGAGTAGGCTGGACCAGGAAGGAAGTTTCGAGTGGGAGCATAGCTGGCCATGAAGGAGGCTGCCTCCTTGCGGCTTGCGATAAGTGTCGGATCTGAAGTCCATTTTGAGCCTTGGCGCAGGGACCACACGGCATCAAGGTTGATTGACTCGTACCAAGAGAGCACGAAGGTCAGAGCTTGATCTGCACCGGCACGGGCTGAGGAGGATCTCCACTCTCGGAGTCTTGTCTCGGCAGCCAACAGGCACTTGGATAACTTGGAGATGGAAGCTGGAGTTGCAGAGTTTGGCCATAGAACCCGGTAAACCCGGATACCAGCATCAAGGAGTTCAGTACCAATGCTCTTCAGAGGGGATATGCGAGCATTCAAAGCAGTCAGATGATCTTCAATGTCCCATTCCTCCGAGATTGGGCCAGCTTCTGCTCTTTTTGCTCGTGCCCTGCGGGTAGTGTTGACTGCAGCGGGCTTGGAATGGGAGAAGTGATCTGAAGACAGAAAAGCTATCACCGAATTGAGTTATATACCGGCATATATTTAATGTCGGTACAAGCAATGGAAACAAAAAGAAAGGATAAAGGAAACTTACTGTCCATCTCGTGGTTGATCCGGGTGAGCTCGGCCAGCCAGATGTCGCATTTTGCCTTGAGGGCATCCAGTTCTTCTTGTGCTGAGGTAGCGCGAACCTCGGTCTCATCGAGGATTTCCTTGTGCTTCTGCGTAGCTTCCTCCCTCTGCATCAGGGCCTTCTCAATGTCGGTCTTCTCGCCCTGGACCCGAGCAAGCTCCTTCTGGAGCCGAGACACTTCGTCTCGTTCCTTCTGGAGGGTAGTGGCGTGTGCGGCGTCCTTGTTCTTCAGCGCCTCCTGAAGCTGCTTGTGGGACCTCTTGAGTTTGTTTTGGTCCAGAAGCAGCTTCTGGAATACTGCAGTCCGGGCGTTGGTGCACTCCTGAAAAGAGCAAAGGGTTAGTATGATTTTTTGAAGATTCATGCCGAGTAAAACTCGACAAGAATCTCGGGGACTGGATGTCGGATTTTATGAAGATTCATGCCGAGTAAAACTCGACAAGAATCTCGGGGACTGGATGTCGGATTTTTGAAGATTCATGCCGAGTAAAACTCGACAAGAATCTCGGGGACTGGATGTCGGATTTTTTGAAATTAATGATGGAAATTTTGTGAAGATTTGCGCCGAATAATCTTTACTCGGGCGAGCGTCGATCACTCGACCCGAATCTCGGGGACTGGGGATTATATATGTTTATCATCTGTTGCAAAGGAAAGAAAGGTCTCGCTGAGGAAAAAAATACCTCGGCAAGCCTGCTGGCTCGAAGGGTCGAAAGTTGCAAGTGCGCTGGGTCCAGCTGGATGTTGGGTGGCCGGATTCGCAGAGGAGACCTCGCCAGTGCCGGTGGCATTCCAGTCCATATGGTACTGCTCCTCCGAGCCCAAGCTATGTCCGCTTCGAGTTCGGAGCTGAGGAAACCCCCAGCTGCCAGTGGAAACTCGGGAGACGGAGGCGGTGAGAGCTTGGTGGGCCGGTGTAGTGGTTGGAGTCAACACCACTTGTTTCTCTGGGTTGGCAAGTTGTTTCCCGGTGGCCACTTGACTCTGTGCCGGCTTGGGCGGTGGAGTAGCTTTCCGAGTTACTAGCTCGGTGGACTTTGTGGTGGGCTTCGGCGATGGCTGCTGCTGTTGTTGCTGCTGTTGCTGTTGCTGTTGCTGATGTTGCTGTTGCTGTTGCTAAGGTTGCTGCTGTTGTTGTGGTTGGTGCGGCTGTTGTTGTTGTGGTGGTGGTTGTTGTGGGTCCGGTGCTACCGAAGTGTCGGCCCGCGGAAGGTCGGAGTCCGCGGTGGGGGCACCGGAGCCAACATCTCGGTCGAGGACCACGACCTCGGGAGTGTCTTGGCCTCCTTCAAGTGCGGCATCAGGAGCCGGCAGCAATATGACGGATGGGGTGGCGTATACCCCGGAGTCAGTTGACCGAGGTTCAGCTGCGGTCGGAAGGGGTGAGCGCATGGAGGAGGCGCTCTGGTTAACCTCAAGGGCATCACTGTATTGAAACAAGAAAAGATGTTATCTCGGGAAAGATTATCCGGGAAAAGGGAAGATAGGGAAACGAGCGTATGTCGGCAAAGAGTATCTTACCCTTGAGAAACTGGCGGTGTCTTCTTGGCCCGTGTCGGCTTAACTGCTCCTTTCTTCTGCCGCTTCGCTTTCGGTGCTGCTGGATCTGAGGATGTGAAGGTCCCGGTATTCGAGGTACCGGTCTCTGCACGCTTGCGAGATCCGACTTGTTTGCCCGTAGTAGCAGGGCGTGTACTCGGAGCAGGGCCGCCCGGGTTAGCTGAGGCGAGGTTAATGGGTGAGCATAGGCGATGGGACGAGCATCAAGTACCTCTAACATTTCGCTATCATCGTCGTCTGACCAATCTCGGATTGAGGCTCGGGCTCGAGGCTTACCCGAGGTAGGGGCGCCAGCAGCCGAAATCGGCAGTTGATCTTCATCGTCCGGGTCATCTACCTCGGTGACGGCCGGGGCAGGCAGATCTTTGCCCCATTTGGTGGAGGGATCCTCTCCATCTTCAGTCTTTTGCCGAGTAAACCTCTGCAAGTCAGAAGCAGTAAAGCCGAGTTATTTTAGAAGCCAAGTATGGAGCCGACATAAGAGTTATCTTGGCAGGAAAGAGTATGTCGGTATAAATTGCAAGTTACTTACTTGCTCCGGAAGCCGAGTTCTATCATGAGGTTTCATACCCCATTCCCACTCCTCTGTCATCGTTGTTCGGGCAATGGCCTTGACGCGTCTTCTGACCTCGGGTTTGGTCAGCTCGTGGGTGCTAGTCCGAGCTGGATCATACTTGCCACTCATGTGGCAAATCTTGTGAACCCGGGCTTGGAGGGGGAGACTCGGCGGCTGATAAAGGTCCTTAAGAGATCATCGCTCGTTAAACCTCCCTCCACAAGCTGATTGACGATGTAGTGAATCTGGTTGATCTCGAGGTTCGTATCTTTCGGGTTGACTGACCAGTTAAACTGCTCCGTGGGGGTGCCGATGCTGAAGGTCGGCAGGTTCAGAAGATCAACATGGTCCGGGCTCATCACGTAGAAGAACGTGCGTTGTCACTTCCGGCATGACTCCAGGCCTTGAACCCGAGGAAAGATGGAGGCTTTCCGAGGTATAATTGTGGCGGCACCGCAAGGAGTCATTTCTTTGGGGAGGGTCTTATCCAGGTTCGGGACGCTCTGCTTCCGAAGTTGGAGGTACTTGGCCCAAAGCTCAATGGTGGGCCAGAGTCCGAGGTATCCCTCGGAGAAAGAAACACACGCCGAGAGGGTGGTGATGGCGTTGGCTGGAAGGTGATGGGGTTGAAGATGGAACCGATCCAAGAAAGCTCGGAAGAACTGGCTCGCCGGGAGTCCAAAGCCGCACTCAAAGTGCGCGACGAAAACCACGCGCTCGCCGGATTCCAAACTCGGCTCGGCCTCTGTGCCGGGAATCCGGCATATTACTTGTGCAGTTGTGCCGGGATTCGCCTGGTCCGGACCAGCCAGTCTATCTCGGCTTGGGAGACATCCGAGCCTTCCCATCCGGCGCTCGCTTTCCTCGGCGGGAATGTCGGCAGGCTCCGGAGTATTGCTAGCCGACATCTCGGCGGTGCGGCAAGGAAGTGAGAATCTGGTGCCCGTGCTAGCGGCGAAATCTGCAAAAAAGGGACACAAGTTCACCGGCGGTGAGCATCTCTTGATGTTTGCGCGGTGGAGGAAAAGAAGCACACGAGAGAAACAAGAATCTGTAAACAAGAAGCTAACAAGAAGATCTACGGAGAAGGAAAATAGAAGATAAATGCAAGATCTATGAGTTGAAACTTAGGAAAATCTACAGAGGAACATTGCCAGGATTATAAGAAGCGCGATGAAGAAAATCTAGGGGATCTAAGCAAAGGGATTTAAGAGCATCATCGGAGAGGATGAGCAAGTTCATCGGAGAGGATGAACAAGTTCATCGGGGAGATGAACGTGTTCATCGGCAATGTTAAGGGCGAGGATCTTACCGGAGTCGCGGTGGCGGCGGGGAAGAAGTGGACTCGGCGGCGGCGCAAGAATCTCCGGTCATGGGCGGCGCGAGTGCTCCGGCGTTGTGCGGTGGCGAAGATCGCTGCGCGGCGGAGATGAGCGCGGTGGGCAGTGCGAGCGAAAGATGTGAGGAGGAAGAAGATGAGTTTTATGTGCCCCTATTTATGGCAAGGAGCGTGCGCGGTTAGCGGAACCATCCCGCACGATCTCCTAGTTAATCGTGGGGATTAACTGTGCGTGGTGCGTGCGGTTGCGGCAAATGCGGCCGCACGATGGGCCACATCGTGGGTTGCCAAGAGGTAACCGCCCAGGGCACGATCGCGTGCGGTTACTGGCACGGGAATCGAGGAGGCACACCATGGTCAAAGCACTTGAGTGCTCTGTGGACTTGACAGCCCATGGGGCCCGCATGACGTGGGAGGCGTGCGTGCAGTGGCACGTCTATCTGCGTGCAATAACCGAGGCGTCGAGCAGAGATTCGCTGCCACGTGCGCTGTCGAGATCTGGAGGAATATTGACGAGGTTTGCGTATGTCGAAAAACTGGCATATAATCAAATGTCGGAATCAGATGGAGAGGTCATTAGTGGCTTTACGGTTGAACCGACATGGTTATGTCGGATAGTTGGTTTAAGTTGAGTTGGTTATGAAAGCTTGGCATGGTCCTTCACCTGAGTTCTTGTGTCGGAGAAACCGACACAGGAGCGGATGTCGGAAGGAGTTGGAAATTGGATGCTTGTTGATTTGACTTGGTCCGACATAGTTATGTCGGATACTTTGGTCAAGTTGGTTGGGTTTTGTAAACCTGGTGTGGCCCTTCATCCGAGGCTGCAGGACCGCACCAGCTTCGGGACTAATGTCGGGGGGCTACCCCCGGTAGGGTCATGGTATGGTATAAGCAATGTCCGAGAGTGGATCGAGGTACGGTAAAACCGACATACCTGGACCTCAGAAGTGACCAGGGTGTGATGTTGGTGCAAACCGACATAAGCAAACCGAGGTAACCCGGGCCCAGAGGAGGCCGAGTTATGAGGTTGGTACTAACCGACGTATACTCGCCCTGTTATACTGACCGAGATAAGGGATCCGAGATAAGGTATCCGAGATATGCTGACCGACATATCTATGTCGGTATCCTCTTGTCTTCTGTTACGTGCAGGACTAGGTGAACATAGAAGGAGAGTCCGACATGTCTATGTCGGATCAGGCGAGGCGAGGCGCCCTAGTGTCGGAGAGCAGTCAATGCTCCTGTCACATCCCGTCTGGCACGGGAGCGTCTGGCACGGAAGCGCCTGACACGGGAGCGTGCAGGAGGAGCGAGGTGACAAGACTCACCTAAACCGCATCCGGGAAAAGGCTACGAGATAGGCATGGGCATGCCATGTCCTGTCTCTGGCAGAGGGTACATTCTAGGTGTACCGTAGTGCTGCAGGAGATGGGCATGTCACGTCCTGTCTCTGACAGGAGAACCATCATGACATACCTTTGGCATGGCTACAGTGCACCGGGAGGACTCCCGTAACTCGGTTTAGCCTATAAATAGGGCTTCACCCCCTCCTGTGTGAGGGACGAGACCTGGAGACTCTTTTCCCCCCATAGCTTCATCTTCCACCTCATGTTCATTCCCGTGGTTGGGATCATACAGCTCAAGGAGCCGCTTGTACTTGTGATTGAGAGATATATACAGAGAGATAGGCAGGAGTAGGGGTGTTACGTCCTTGCGAGGGCCCCGAACCTAGGTAGAATGTGAGTGTTTTTGTGCATGTGTGTTCATCCGTGTACGCTCCTTAGCGTGCTAGCCCTCTCCCGGATCCTCCAGCGCCCATCGGCCCCGCTCTTTAGCCATCCTATGGCATCTGCCGTGATACCACTACGACAACTGCTGACCCTGGATCAAGCTACTCCTTGCCTCTGTCTTGCAGACCTCGTGACGGCAGCTTCGGTGAGACGACGATGGCGGCTTCGTGACCGTGGTGGCGTGGTGGCGCAAGTTGGTGGGTGGAGAGCCTGGTGGCTTCGAGGCTTCGTCTTCGTGGGGCTCCTGTGCAGCAGATCGTCCGGGGTGTGGATTGGGTTTTCGGGAGAAATCCTTGTCAGCTCGCCTGACACCGACGCGGTGCCACCTGTGGGTGGCATCTCCCCTTCCTAAAGGGCGTCGTGGCTACCCGTAGTCCGCTTCCATCCGTGTGCCGGGGGAAACCCTAGGACCTATGGTCCGGGCAGCAGTGCTCCCCTTCTTGAAGGTGTTGCTTGGTACTCGACGATTCGACGCTAGGAGTGTGTGGTACTTCTTCGGAGGGCGCAACGGTCGTGGGTCACCGTCGTTTAGTCGATCCGCCTATGTCTCCATTGTGTTTTTTCTTCTTTTTTTTCTCTTCCCCTTGCTTTGGGTGTATGTTTGCTGTCGCCCCAGCATTGTGAGACTGTTGGTTGTATCGTGTTGTTGCTATATTATATAGCGGGGCTACGGCCTATTTCGAGAGGGGAAGACATTAGAGACATAGTTGATTTTCTTCTCTTCCTCCTCTGTCGACTGAGAATTAGTTTGGACCTCGGTTACCTCCAAGGCCGATAGATTTGTATTGGGATTCAGGCATCATGTGAGTTTGACTAAAATAATTCTGGGTCGACCAAAAACTAGTCACTACCATAAAATTGTTGAAAAGTTGAAGTACTTAAAGTTTGACCAACTTTTAAAAAAACTATTAACATCTACCATATAAATAAATAACGTTAGATACATCCTGAAATATATGTTCATATGATATTTTCATAGTATTTCAGTTGTAGATTTTTTTTTTCAAATATCTTGTTCAGACTTTACGTTTCTTGACTTTTGAAATGAAGTTATGTGTCTTGTTTTAAAAACAGAGGGAGTATAAATTCATAACATAATTACTGAGGCCAAGACCAAAGGTAAACTGGATGGAAAGACGAACCTTAACCTTAAGCAGCTTATCGGTTCTGCAGCGGTGGTAACCGATGCGGCTGCCGCCTTCTAGCACGAAGGGGTTGTAGTGGTCTCCTTCTGGCCTCGTCCTCTGGGTGATCTGCACCGGTGGCTTTCTCGGAGTGGCCGAGTCGAAGATCTCGATGTGCCGATACTGCGTCACGACCCACTCCACCTCCATCTGGACTTGCTTGGATTTCTCGCGGATGGTCGCCACGGCCACTTTCGTCTCGCTGATGGCCGCCGGAGTCATGGCGTCGATGCCCTCCGGTGTCACCCGCTCTTCCTTCTTGGCGGCGATGTCGTACCGGTACACGGCCCACTTGGCCGTGTTGGAGGGCGGCGTCGTGTCGAACCCACGGTGGAAGAAGATGACGTTGTCGCTCCCCACGTCGGCCAGCCGCCGTCCTTGATGAGCATGTCGCGCCCAAGGCCTCCCTGTGCCCGCTTGTCGACGTTCATGACCACGATGTCGGTCTTGAGGTTCTCGATCTCACCGTCCCACCTGTTCTGCCGGAAGTTGGCCACCACCACCCTGTCACCGGACGGCGACACGGCGGGGCTCAAATCGTACTGGCCTACCGGCGTGAGGCGCTCGGTCCTGCCGCTGGCAAGGTCGGTCCTGTACACCACGGTCCACGGGGTGCGCCGTGCTTTCACCGGCTCCTTGGTGGACACGTACACGAGCGAGTGGCCGACGGTGGTGGTTCGGCCGCGACCACCTTGCACCGTGAAGCCGCCGGCGATGCAGCCACTGTCCTCCATGCGCACGCCGCCGAAGGTGCCGACGCCGTAGATCTCGCCCAGGCTCATCACGTTCGTCACCTCCCCGGCGGCGGAGCGCATGGCCAGGTGCAGCGTCTCGAGGCCGTTGTCCCTCTCGGAGACGAACACGAGGCCCGTGACGCTGCCCTCGCACTCAGCCGCAAGCGAGGGATCCTTCTTGCGCAAGAAGGCCAAGATCTCCTTGAGCGCAGCCGCCGGGACGGGGTGGCCGTTCTGGTTGTAGGACATGTCATCGGTGAGGAGGACCTCGTCCTTGACGGAGGACGGCGGGGGACTAGTGGGGCAAGAGAATATGTCCAGGGGCACCGGGGCCGGTACGTCCCGAAGAAGGCGATGCTGCCGCGGCTCTCTGCCATTAATCTCTCACTCTCTCGAAGTCAGCCAAAGAAAGGAAAGAAGATATCGTGCTAGATAGCTCTTGTGTGTTTGTATGCTTAGATAACGCACTCGAATGTCTGATTTATAACTAGTTCAAAGCCAATATCGCAAGATCGCGGACCACTGCCTTCACGGTAGGCTGTCGTCAATTTATAACACTAGTGCAACTCCAAGTTGAGCAACTAGTAAATTCCATCAGCACACGATGATTAATTAGCAAAACCATCTCACTCCATTACATTCAGAAGCTACCAAGACAACAAAAATAAATAAGGAGAAATTGGCCATACAAGTTGACTTTCAATATTTTATAGAAAATGATTAATTGGTAGGTAATCCAAAACAAAGAAATTAAATAGGTGGTAGACATATATATTCCAAATGAATGATGTGAGCACGAGGTTGAGAAATTTTACTCATTTTGGTCTTCAAAAGTACATACTATTTTCTTGCGAGAGAAAAAATATAACATGGCGTTGTATGTGCAGAACATATTTCCTGTTTAGCTCAAGGATGGGGTAACCGGGCGAGAAATCCGGTTACCGCTCGGTAAACATAAATCCTGAGCATGCTCGGTAAAATGTCTTACCGGACAAAAAATACTGAGTTAGTTTGAAAATTTTGAATTTGACTACGAGAATATGAATAACTATACCGTTTCTAGTGATTAGGCAGAAGGAAGACTTGGTGTAGTGGTATTGTTGGCCTTGCTGCACTGTCCTCCTTCCTGATGTCCACGGTTCGAATCTTGCAGACCAACCTCGAACTAGTGACCTCTCATATACCACTAAGGTACTAAAATAAACCTCAGCAGTAGCGTAATGTTGCAGAAATTGGGCTTTGATACCCATTAACTCTTTCTGGGATAATTTGAATTCAAATATTTTGGGCTGTAATTTCTCAGTATTTTACGGTAACCGCAAATCCTGACCCCCCCCCCCCCCCCCCCCCCCCCCCCCCCGGGGAAAATTTTCCTATCCGGTATCCAAAACCTTGGTTTAGCTACATGGACTATAGAAAAAATTCAACAAGTTATTCTCATAAACAGAGATAATTCAAACTAAAGATATGTCATAATCTTGACTATTAAATAAAAGTTGGTTGTTCATCCACCTCCACCCTATCCCAGCCTCGTCTCTTCTCACCTCTACTTGGTTCTAATGACCTACATTCATCATGTACATCATCGGCGTCGTCTGTCAACTATCGCTATGTCTCTTCTTCAACATACCCAAAAACTGGCTACCACTAACCACCCGAGTGATAGTCACCCAACCAAACACACCCTAGAATACCACCCCTTATAGACATATCACATGCATGGACATCAACGCATTAAATATTAAGTCCAATATTTTAAAATGATTTATCTTCTATACCTTTAATCTATTTAGCGATTTGTTTTCGTTTGTATGAGCGATAGTTTAAAAATTGATCTCAATGTATTGAATATTTATTTTTGTCGCACCAGTTGCTATATTCGTATAGTGTGGTTGCCAAATTAACAATGAACATTTGTTGGTTTCCAAATTAACAATGAACAATTGTTAAGACAATAATGCACAGTTGCAAGATTTTTTTACATGTTTCTAGACATTGCAATGTTTATGCAAAGCTAGATAGTGCTTATTCAAGTGTTACACCAACAACAAAGAGTTGATTACATTCCATAAAAAATATCATTTCAGGAGTGGTGTTTTGACACCCGGGAGCATATAATTCCAGTTTAAAAAATACTGTTTAAACACAATTTGAAATGTCAAAAATTTCGGACAAATTTCATATGTACATCTCGGCATTCTATGTGCTCACACATTCCTTTCATTGAAAATCTACATTTTTATGTGTCGTTTGCATAAATACAAATTTCCGTGCTAAAGCAAATCTTCTCACAATACACTTTTTGTCTTCTTACACATGGCACAAAATTGTCAGTTTTTTATGAAATTGATGTGCATACATTGGATGTCGAGATTTAAGCGCCAACTTTTTGTTCAATTTTTTTTTTGACATATCAAAAAATAAATCCTGGTGGCAGGTCATATGCTCCAACGTGTCAAATTGAACTTCTCTATCATCTAGCCTTAATTTACTGGAAGGTACAGAACCATGCCAATTAGGCTACAATAATTTGGCAAGTAAGAAGTGTTGAATTGAATACCCAATTCAATTTTCAGTAAAAAAAAACAATTCAATTCCAGGTGACATCCAAAAAAAAAATAGTGGAAGGTGACATCCAAATGATCCAATCCAAAGGGAATGTTTAGAAATCCATGACAAGGGCTCAAGGTCCATCCATCCAAAAGGCCTAGGCCCATCCTTCCGGCCCACCCACCGCTCGGCAGCGAGAGGAGTGGCCGTGGGAGCCAGCCGCCCAGCCCTAACACAACGGCAGACTGCCGCCGCCGCCGCAAACCTCGTCTCCTTTCTCCCAGCGAGCGACGGCGAGCGGCCGCCGTCCACCACCGCCGTCTCTCGGTAAGCTGTTTCCGTGCTTCTGCAGTCTCATACCACCGACCATTTCATCTCTCCCATTAGCTACCTGGTAGGTAGATATAATTTTCGTTCTCTACGGCTGCCGCATTCGTCTCGCGCGCCGAGAAAGATTCGATCCATCCATCTCTCGCTGCTCTCATTCACTTGTGTTCATTTCGGTCGCCGGCCAATTGCCATAGCTATCAGCATTCGATCAGGTTGAACTGATCGAACAACATTACATAGGAACAGCATTCCCATCGGTTTAGGCCTGCATACCATGCTACTCTGTCCTGTATCTTATCTTGATACAGACAGTTTATTTCTTTTCATTGTTTCAGAGGTTTGAAATCGTGTAAGCAAGCCACGGTAATTTCTCGTTTTGTTAGCTCAGGATCCATCCAGATGCTACTGGCAGAGGTGTTCAGAGCAGGAGCCTGCATCGCTAGGGTTTCTCGACACGCATCCCAAGTATATACACTACAGTACTTGCGAAAATCTTATGTTACCACTCGCACTTTACTTGTTACAAAAAAATGCACTTCCTTTCGAATGAAATGAGATGCAGCCTTTTGCTCGAGAAGCTGTGTAGATAGATAGTTACTTGATTGATTGCCTGTTGTGTGGACGCTTCTCTTTGTCCTGTGAATCTGTGATGACCTTCATTTTACTATCTAGTATAGTTCAGAAAACATCATCTCTTGTGTTATCTTGGTGCTTCTAATTGTTTTGTAAGAAATAATTAGCCTTTTTGTGGTTTTATCTGTGTACTGTCCTGTGCCACGTGTTTTCGTTTGGTTGACTAAACCGCGAGCTTATACGTTACATCTTGCTTCTTCAGATTCAGGCTGCCAGATTTTTCAGCATTACTTCTGCACCTGTTTCTCGGTTTGGAAAACGACAATCTCCATACATCTTCAGCCTGAGATCTTACCAAACTCGGCCAATAGCTATGGCAGCCGCTTCCACCAATGGCGATTCACCGAACAGCGTCAGAGGAAATACCAGGTCGTTGTCGCTGCTACCCGTGGCATGGGTATCGGGAAGGATGGGGTCTTGCCATGGAGGCTTCCTGGCGACCTTAAGTTCTTCAAGGAGCTCACGCAGACCACATCTGACCCTGCGAAGAAGAATGCGGTTATAATGGGGCAGAGGACCTGGGAGAGCATACCCCTCAAATTGAGACCGTTGCCTGGTCGTCTGAATGTCATATTGACTCGATCTGGCAGTTTTGATTTTGCGACAGCTGAGAATGTCGTTATCTGTGGAAGCATGAACTCTGCCTTGGAACTCCTAGCATCCACTCCGTATTTCTTGTCGATTGAGAAAGTTTTTGTGATAGGGGGTGGACAGATACTGAGGTGAGCTATCACCTTTTCCAGGAAGCTATTGTACATGTGCTGTGTTTTATGCATTCGACTGCATTGCAGTGCTATTGACCCTCTCTGCAAAATCGTTCTGCAGGGAATCGCTTAATGGACCTGCATGTGAGGCCATTCATCTTACTGACATTCAGTCAAACATTGAGTGCGACACCTTCATTCCTCCAGTTGACTTCTCGGTGTTCCAACCATGGTGTTCATCTTTGCCAGTGGTTGAGAGCAACATTAGGCATTCTTTTGTGACCTATGTTCGCGTGAGAAAATCAGTTTCTGAAGCTCATGACTCGAGTGGCAAGGAATCAACCGAGCATGATACCAAGAGTAACAAGTTTGAAATCCAGAACTTCTCTTTTCTCCCTAAAATGGTATTTGAGCGCCATGAAGAGTATTACTACCTCAACCTTGTTGATGATATTATAAGGTGTGGTGCTCAGAAAGGTGACAGGACTGGAACTGGAACATTGTCTAAATTTGGTTGTCAGGTACTGTATTTCTCTATTCTTCTTGAACATTTAGTTGGACAAAACATAAAATGAACTTTGTCTTTCTTGTTCTTATTAGATGCGGTTCAACCTAAGGAAGAGCTTCCCCTTGTTGACAACAAAGGTATGCATGTATTTGCACTGAACTCCACCCAATAATTACTATTTAACAACACTGAGTCATTTTGATAATTGGCTCATTCTTTACTAAAGAAATGGACATAACTCGCTATTTTGAGATGTTTACTTGTATATCCAATCAACTATGATGCTGCTGTACTTTAAATCTAATTACAATTGCATACACTCAATCGACAGAACTTCCACAGTGTTTGTACTTCGTAATTATGTGGAAATATATTGCATTGTCTGATTTGTATAGCTACTGTCTAGAAACAGCTATATCTCTCACTTAGAAAAAATAAGCTGTGGGTGATGTATTAAGTTGCCACTTCTGAACCTTCACTATAGGAAGATGCTTATCCTATCATTATTTCAGTAGTGATGCTGGTGGATGCTGCTGATACACAGATACTGCTGCATAGCAGTGTCGACGTTCTGTTGAGTCATAGTACCATTTTGTATAAAATCTTTGTATGTGTATATGTAAAACTGTCTTGTCCTGCCTTGAACTTTGAATTGCGAGCTTTGGTATTCTCCTTTTGTTCTCCTGAATAATATAATAACATCTCCTCTTTACCAGAGGGTGTTTTGGCGTGGTGTTGTTGAAGAACTATTGTGGTTCATCAGTGGCTCGACAAATGCAAAGGTACTTCTTAAATGTGTCCTTCGCTGCCTCACATTCTGAAAGATAGCTAATGGTACCAGTCCCGTCAGAACTATTCGTTAACGTTAGCAGCACTTCAGGCACAATATATGTTACTAGTTTATAATTTCTTCTCATGAACTTTCCGTGCTTCAGATTTCTGATTTTGGTACGATTATATTTTATTTTCTATATGAAGGTTTTGCAGGAAAAAGGTATTCATATATGGGATGGCAATGCGTCAAGGGAATACCTTGACAGGTATATCTCTTGGATATATGCTACTGAAAAACAATGAACACTACAATTCCTTAAGTCTGATCTACCTGGCAATATTTTGTAGTGTTGGCTTGGCAAATAGGGAGGAAGGTGATCTAGGACCGGTTTATGGATTTCAATGGCGACACTTTGGTGCCGAGTAAGTTCGCATTGCTCCCTCTCCCCCCTCCCTTCCTACTTCTATTCCTCGTTTCTAAGCAATTGAGCAATGATGATATATACAGGTACACCGACATGCATGCTGACTATACTGGAAAAGGTTTTGATCAGCTCATGGATGTGATTGACAAGATCAAGAATAATCCTGATGATCGGCGAATCATCATGTCTGCATGGAATCCTTCAGATCTAAAAAAGATGGCCCTTCCTCCCTGCCACATGTTTTCACAAGTTAGTATATTTTGGTTATGCTTTGATATAAATCTGAGTCTAGTGTATTTGGCATGAGTGACCCATTAAGAACTTGTTTACTTAACGTCTGGTTGTTACGATGTTAAGCCTAGTGAGTTACTCTCCCCTCAGAATGTATTCCTTTTCACAAGTTGCAATGGTGTTGATATGCTTCAAATGTGAAGGCTATTGCTTCTGATTCTTTTATGCAACCGATAGATCCTCTAGAGTCTAGATGTTTTTCTGACTTATAAATATGGTTGGACGATAGACATATTTCTCGTGGTAATTTTAGAGATAACAACCATGTTGTCTTGCAGTTTTATGTTGAGAATGGGGAGCTGTCGTGCCAGATGTATCAACGCTCTGCAGATATGGGACTTGGCGTTCCATTCAACATCGCATCATATTCTCTTCTAACGTGCATGATTGCTCAAGTTTGTGGTATGTTCTTATCAACCTGATTATATAAGACTGGTTAACCGCAGAAGCCAGAACTTAATGTTCAGTTGAAACATTGTTTACTGTTAGTAACTGAAGTGTCTAGCTGTGCTGCACGACAACTGTAATTTCGATTGATGTTAAACACTTTAAGGACCTCAAAATCAAATACCTTTTTTACAGTCCGCCGTGATTATTCATGAACCAATGTTAGACTGTTCTCTATAAGAAAGTTTTGATGAAATTCCGCTCATAAGAGTGGGTATCAAGGAACAACCCATTCATTTGAATGGGTATCAAGAAGTGTCATTAATTTTGTTGCGATTGGTAATATGCCACTCATTCCACTGTATAAACCGTAGATGCCATTTTGGTTACTTTTTTCCCGTGTTCTTGGTTACGCAAGTATTTTCTGTCCCTTTGATTGTCCATTTGTCTTCTTGGGTGATAGCTATGCAGGCTCCCAGCTAAATGCATAAATAACCAGGAAATGTGAGCAACAGATGACAGGAATGTCATTTATTCTAGGCGGCGCCTACTCCTGTCCTTAATATTCTTTCTGTATTAAGAATGTTCTTGCAATTCATTTCGAGAAAGCATCTAATCGATGCACAATAACACAGTTTGTCCTCCTGCACGTTGAGTCTTTTGTTTCTTTCCGCCTATTTCTTGCATTTGGTGGGTAGTAGTAGTCGGGAAAATATCCATCCATTCTGTGAATTGGACCCAGTCTTTATAGTATTAATGTTGAAGATGCTTTAACGTCCTTATCATATTCATGTATCATCTGTTTATATTTCTGCGCAGGTCTCTCCCCTGGAGATTTCGTCCATGTCATAGGGGATGCCCATGTCTACAGAACGCATGTCCGAGCTCTAGAGGAGCAGCTCCAGAAGCTGCCCAAACCGTTCCCGGTAAGCAGATTTCGACAGCCTATTCCATCTGAAACCACACGATCTTCAGATATACCTTCTGTGTGTATCTTTGGTGCTCGTACGTAGTAACCTTTACATGGTGGTCGGGTGCAGGTTCTGAAGATAAACCGTTCGAAGAAGGATATCGATTCCTTCGTGGCGTCGGACTTCACGCTGTCCGGCTACGACCCACACAAGAAGATAGAGATGGAGATGGCGATATAGGGATACTTGGTGTTGTCCGACATGCATTGGTAGTCGATTTCGGTCGCGTATCCATCGGAGTCTACAAAACTGTCTCCCATTTTTATCTGGAGCTCAGTAGTGAAGACTCTAGAATGTGAGTGAGGGCTGTTTGAGTATTTGCACCGTATTGGAATGGTCGATATACCCATTAGACGACACCTAAGTCCCAAGAGAGATTCATCTGTCCTGTAATTAGCTGAAGCTGGCGTCATTTTCTCTTTTTACCTATGCATCATTGTTCTCACGTTTCTTCGTTCCTAGTTGGACAAGAAAACTTGAGGTCGCATGTCCAACATTTTAAATAAACTCAACTAGATGACTGACTTGTGCAACATAGGAAAAACAAGAGCTAATTACACAAAACGGCACTTAACTTTGTTTGAGCATACTAGCTAGCTTAGCACAATTATCTGTGTCATGGCTAGCTAGCTTCTGATCTAAAAAAAAACTAGCTAGCTACTACAGAGTACTATTTTGTAATCAAGGAATCAGAACAGGATCAATCAGGATTGCACATGATTATGTTATAGAGAAATTTATGGAAATTTTTGGCACCAAACACCCTTTTAGGCATGAATAAGAGGAAACTATTTGACATCAACAGTAACAATCAGAATTAGTCCAGCAGGTTAGCTCCGACAGATGGGCCACTAGCTGTAGCGAAACTTTTATTTGGAACAAAACGTAGGGAAACAAGAATACTCCTTTAGCATCAGGAGTTCAGGGCCTCTAGATTTGGGCCGATCTTGTGAGTTAGCGGGCTCAGAAGAAGAAACGGGCCGGACCGAGCTGTCCTAACCGGAGACGCCCATCAGCACGACGGACCCTCCCACTCTCCTCCTTCCCCGCCGCCGCCGCCTCCTCGCTCCACCGCCCGTCATCAACCAGCAGGATGGACGCCGCCACGGACCTCGCGCGCCCGCGCCGCCGCCGCCCCGCCCAGTCCGCCTCCCCCGCACGAGGTAACACACACACACACCCTCCCGCTCCCTGCCTCTACGACGATCGACTAGCTCCCGACTCGTGACACTCCCTCTCTTCCAGACACGGCCGATGAGCACGGCGCCGGTCCGGAGTACGACCTCGGTGAGCCGACCATGGCAGAGAAGCTCGCGGCCCTCAACCTGCCCGCCGCCGAGGAGGAGCAGGCGACAACAGCCGTGGTGGTGCCGCCCAGCGCGGACTCGGTCCACGTCCTGCTCAGGCAGGCCCTGCGCGCCGACGACCGCGCCGCGCTGCTGGGCTGCCTCTGCAACCGAGACGACAAGGTGTGTGTGTGTGTGCGAGCTTCTTCCTCTGCTTGCTTGTTATTACCTGTGTAGCGGAGTAAGCAAAGGGTGTCGCTGCATTGGCTGGTTACAGTTTTGTTCCTAGGATATAGGATGAGCACACACGCTGGCTGTTCCTCGACGCTGGCTCGTTACGATTTTACCGCACGCGTCTCTGTTTGCTGGTTATGTATGGACCCTGTTGCTTAGTCATGGAGGCTCTTATATCATGTCCTCATTAGCAGGCAATGCTTGTTCCAACTTCACACTTGGGTCGTTCAAAAAAAAAAAATCACACTTGGGTTAGTCGAAAGATAATTAGGGCGAGTTGCGGTTCGATCAAATTTACATAGCCGATGTTTTGTTTGGTCTGGTTTATATCTTGCACGATGTCCAGTGAGTTCCTCCAAACTGGAGTAGATTGGAAACTTGTAACTCAAGTTGTGACCACAGACACATAATGCTCCTCCGAAGCTGTAAATGAAATTGGCCTCAACAAGGGGTGTCCAGTGCTGTTCCAGAATTAGTTTACTTGACCAACAACTCTGCTAGGGGCAATCTACTCACAGCTTGCCACATTTGTGTCTGTTTGGTTATCCTGTGTGGACTTTTAGTCATGGAGAGTCTCGTGTCCTAATCAGCAACCAAAATTTCGTACAACTTCCCATGGCCAATCGCACTTGGCTTAGTCACAATATTGAGAAAGATGATCAGGGCGAGTTTTAGTTTCATCAGATTGATGCGCCTTTTTTTATTGCCCATTTACAGTGCATTCCTCTTAAGTGAAATGAAACTTGAGTTACTAGTACTAGAGACCTGCCACACTCCCAACCTGAGAATGAATTTGGGCACGACAACTGGTGTCCGGACTCCGGCGGCGCCATTTCAGCACGTGTTTCCTGCTCACAATTTAAAAGATGTTATATGCCACTTCTTTTTAACGCGATTAGGTAATCAATTCTGATAAGTTTCGAATTCAATGTTCGATTACATGCAGGTAATTGTGAAGTCAATATCACTTCTGACGCCAGCAGATGTTGTGAAGCTTCTCAAGTCCTTGATACTGCTTATGCAATCTAGGTATGATAAGCTTCTCAGAGTCTCAAACATTATTTTTCTGCTTGTTTACAGTCATATTTTGACCTAGAGGTCTTATATCTGCTTTTCTTTTTTGCGTCGGCAGGGGTTCCGTACTTGTCTGCTTGCTCCCATGGCTACAGACTTTGCTTAGTCGACACATGAGCAGCATTGTGTCTCAGGAGTCTTCTCTGCTGCTGCTCAACTCGCTTTATCAAGTGAGTATATTATGTATCAAAGTTCAACTGATAAAATAGCTCATATCTTCTTCTTTTTTTGTGAACTACACTAGCTCATATCTGTGAAGAGAATATCGTCAGTAATGTTTATTTGTGGACAGTAACTTGACCTGGTGTATTTCTTTTTTCAGCTGATTGATGCAAGAACTTCGACCTTCGCATCATCACTCAAAATGTCTACCTGTCTTGATTATCATTTTAGCGAGGTAAGTTTCCTCCTGTCAGAAAACTCGCCCATTCCCAGCATTGCGACATCTTGCGTAATTCAGAGAGTGTATTCCAGATCGCTGATGATGAATCCGACGAGGAAGAGGGAGCCCCTATGATAATTTATGAGGACAAGGATTCTGATGAGGAAGAGTCGGAGGTTGATGATGCTATGGAAACAGAGGACAAGGAGACAGACGAGGAAGAATCTGAAGTCGATGATATGTGAGGACGAGGAGAGTGAAAAATATCACTGTATTTCGACTTTCTGGCCTTGGTTATAGTAGCTGTTGTGTTATGATCATGAACAATTGAGACACGTGCATTAGTGCAATCTGTTGTAGAAAAACCACAACAGAAGTAGAAGGCAAGATGATTTTGTCGTATTATTTTTTTGTCGTTGCGCTTCAAGAATGCTATATGCATACCTGTTTTGTGATAACAAAGCATCCGTTCAGAATTTCAGATGGTGCACAGCAAATAAATTCTAATAGATTGAGGCTAATAATCGCAGAAAAATCCACATCACACATTACATAAACCAATATTTGTAGAGCTAGCTCTTCTTATCAATTCGAACTTTTTGTTTAGTTGGGTAGCCTATCAATTCAATAGTTGTAGGCTGTTGTCTCCGCGTGCCCAATACTTGATTCATTGTATAAATTTGGAGCCCACCTGCTGAGAACCGCATGTGAGAAGCATATTTTGTTTGGGCAGAAAATGCATTTGAGCTGAAAGACGTTTGATAAAAAATTTCAATCTGAACCTGCACTGAGAGCAATGAGCCAACTCAAGCTAACCTGAACAAAGAATTAATGTCAATCAGAATCATCACCTCATCAGGAGGCTATGGAATCTTCTCCCGTCGCCGTCGTGACGGTGCCGTTCCAGGCACAGGGCCACCTGAACCAGTTGCTGCACCTGTCGCTGCTGCTCGCGGGGCGGGGCATCCCCGTGCACTTCGCTGCGCCGGAGCCGCACCTCCGGGAGGCCCGCGGCGCGCGCGTGCACTGCTGGGACGCGGCGGCGCTCCTCGCCATCCGCTTCTGCGTGCTCGACGTCCCGTCACACGCGTCCCCGGACCCCAACCCGTCCTCGCCGTTCCCGACCCACGTGCAGCCCCTCTTCGAGGCCTTCTGCGACGGCGGCGGCGCGCGGTCCTCGCTCGCGGCGCTCCTGGAGCAGCTCTCGGTGTCCCACCGCCGCGTCGTCGTCCTACACGACCGCATGGCGGCGGGGGAGGCCGCGCGGCGTGCATTGCCTCGCCGCGTCCTACAACGTCGGGTGGACCGTGGATGGACCCCGGCCACCGCCTCCTGCGGGAGCACGGGATGGTGTTCCACCCGGCCGACGCCTGCGCGACCAAGGAGTTCGTGGCGTTCGCCAAGCGGATCGGACAGGAGCGCCGCCACGCCCGGCGCTGGCATGGTCGTGAACACCTGCCACGCGCTCGAGGGCGAGCTCCTCGACGTGCTCGCCGCACAGAGCGCCTCCTCCTCCGACGGCCACAAGCTGTTCGCCGTCGGGCCTCTGAACCCACTGCTAAACTCCGTCCAGGACGCGGCCGCGCGGCATGCTCCGGGCACGATTGCCTGGAGTGGCTCGACGGGCAGGCGCCGTCGTCGGTGCTGTACATTCGTTCGGCACGACGTCGTCTCTTCGGGCAGAGCAGGTCCGGGAGCTGGCCACCGCGCTCCGGGACAGCAACCAGCGCTTCATTTGGGTGCGGACATGCGCAAGCCCGGCGCCGGAGAGCGTTTCATGGCGGCGGCGTCCCAAGGGACGGGCGTGGTGGTGACGGGGTGGGCGCCGCAGCTTGAGATCCTGGACCACGGCGCGACGGCGGCGTTCATGAGCCACTGCGGGTGGAACTCGACGGTGGAGCCACGGTAAGGCCATCCTGGCGTGGCCGATGCACAGCGATCAGCCGGTGGGACGCGGAGCTCGTGTGCAAGTACCTCGGGGCGGGCCTCCTCGTGCGGCCGTGGGAGGAGCGGGGAGAAGTCACGTCGGCGGCCGGCATTCGCGGGGCCATAGAGAGGGAAAGGGCGCTCGGGGACGCCGTCCGCGCCGCTGTGGCCAACGGCGGGTCATCGCGCCGGGACCTGGACGACCTCGTCGCTCACGTTACGAGGTGACCGGTAGGCCGGACATACGCGCGCGACGCATCACTTGACCGTGCTGTTGATTCGAACTAAGAAATGTTGTGATCTACTCATCTTCTTGGCACTAACAAATTACTGATGAAACACACTGCAGTCAGCACAGATGTTCCCATCTCAGTAGTCTCTCTTTTGCCGAGTTTAGCTCTTTGACAACATCATATACGAGTCCATCCGATCACTTGGCAGCTCCTTGGAGCACATAAGTCCGCTCCGTATTACTAACTATATCAAAGCTGGCCGAAATCGCGCTCCCACAGCGATCTCGCTACAGTAGATAGCACTGTTCACAGCTGCAGTGTTGAACAGTGCCGCGGTGGGCCCCACATGTCAGCCACACACTTCCTTTCACCTATGCACCTGGTCAAAGCGGTGGAAAAATCTTGGCCATCTTCTTCTTCGTTCCTCCCGGCCACCGCCCCGCGTTCTTCCCCTCTCCCTCCTCAATCACCTGCCAATCCTTTCCCTCTCTGGGCGATCAATCGCCTCCCCCTCCCTATCTCTCTCCTATTGCTCTGCCCCCCACCACCGCCTCCATGGTCTCCCCTCCATGGCCGTCGTTGCGGCTGCTGTGGCGGCGCTTTTGATGGTGATGGCGCCGCCGGCGCTGCTAATGCGGTTTCGAGGGAGGTGCAAGCGGGGCGCAGCTGCGGAGTAGGCGTCCAAGGAGGCCGCACTCGAGCGGTTGCCGGAGCGGCCTAATTCCTTCCTCTCCCGGCCGCTGCCCGCCTTTCATGCCGCTGCCCTGCTGTGGGTATAGTCAACGCACCCGGTAAAGTTGTGGGTTTTATTTTAAAAACAAGTATGTCTTATTAATCCCGCCTAATAATAAAACTTAGTCCACGTGAATCCTAATATAGCCACCCATCGTCTCGGACGAAGTTGATGGTAACGGATAGTCGGTAGGAGGATTTTTTGTGTGTAATTTACCCCCACTAGCTGTAAAAGCACAAAGTTAAATCAAATCGCGGCGGGAGGGGGGAGGGGGGAGTGGGTGGGTTACACCCCTTTGGGATCGAGATATGTTCAATGAAACTTTACAAGATTTCATCCCACGGGGATTTACCCACGATTGCATCTAATACAGACACATACCAAGTGCTATCGTGTACTCAGTGCACCCAATAAAGTGTTGTGAATTTTATTTTAAAAACAAGTATGTCGGCAAATTAGTAAGCTTGCACGTGTGAATGCACGTCTCAACTACTAAAATACCCAGGGATAGAAATGGTCTTTCAGATGCACATCCCCTAAAATACCCAGGGATAGAAATGGTCTTTCAGATGCACATCCCCTAAAATATCCCATACATGGTAGCAAGAGTAACAATACGGTCTATAATGCTGCCTTAATAGGTATAGTAAGAAAAATACTACGTAAAGAAAAAGGGATATGAAATATCCATAGTTGATGCAACGAATGGATGCCAAGTGATTGATACTATACCTCTCGAACCATTAATAAGCAATCCTAGTGTAAGAGTTTTTGGTCAAGGGGGGCCAAAATAGTGCTTCACGATCCATTACACGTCCAAGGCTTTTTTGGTTCTAAAAAAATAGTTTGAAAAGTTTCACTTGTACGAAATGAATTTATTTATCCTGGGATTTCTTACCATCAAGTTGTTAAAAAGACTCCATTTATTGGCATTTGCTATAATTAGCTATGATCTATTTTGGAAATCCTTTTTTGTTTAAACTTTCTTTTTGTTTACAATGTTTTTTTTGCTTACGAGATGTCTTGAATTCCTCATTTCTATCTCATGCAAAAGAAAAGAATCCAATCCAAGGTTAAGGTGAGAACAATTAAAAAAAGGATTTCTTCATTTTAGGAGGAATTGCGGGGCTTCTTAATTGATCCTCTATTCGGCAAGCCTTTTTCCCGAGCTGATTCTTCTTATATAAAATAAGAATATTTTTTCTTCCTAATTCATCAAAGATTACTATGCTTGCATTGTTCAGTTAAGTTCAACTTTAAACTTACAAAAATGTTACAAAAAAGCAACTCTTCCACTGAAGGGTGATTTTTATTTTTAGGATAATTGAGTATTTTTTATTAAGGTTTTATCAGTCGAAACTAAATCAAAGATTTTCAGGATACCTCCTTCGTGGAATGAAATGTGGATCCTCGAGTGATCTATTTTTCTTGTTAGTTCATAAGAGTGAATCGAATAGGTTATATATTTATTAAAATCGCGTTATAAGAGTAAGAATTCCGTGGGTCCTTTCCGCTCTAATCGGAAAAAGGGGGTAAGGACCCGCTAGCTCCTACGTTTTCATGTTTATAATCTGGTCCATCTGATTACTATAGAGATGAACCAAATCCGGAATATGAACCACAGAAAAACACCTACTAAACTAATCACAACAATACCAACTACTGTACTTATGAGCCAAAGAGAAATTCTTCCAGCAATATCGACCGTCTCCCCTACTTTCCTCCACATTTTATCGTGTGGTCATGCTAGAGACAAAAATAGTCATGGATAGTTATAAGGATGGTATCCTTCCAAATGGGATAAGTGAATTCGCTTATCAAGTGCGGTCGTCTGTTAACGGGAATAGGGAAGGTATAGCAATAATAATTATACTCTGGCATATATAGAGGAAACTCCATGAACAATAACTTCATTGTACCCTTGGTAAGTTATGCAGCCATCCGTTTGGCAAGATTTTCTCTCACTATTTTCTATCGTTTGGAATAAGTCATAGTCTCGTTGACACTTATGGAGTATGTTCTTTTTAACATTTGTTGTAGTATTTCACTGGATGCTTTTTGGGAATTATGTGTGGAATTCTTTTATTCCGGAATTTCGGAGTATGTCGGTGGGAATCGAATCGGGCCCAAACCGAAACACAAGGGGTTTGTTAGAGCGCCGCCGCCATCGCCATCAATCCCCAAATTGAAACACCAGACCGTTACATTCTCAGCTCCCCCCCCCCCCCCCCCCCCCCCCCGCGTACTAGGCAGCTGCCCTCCACCTCCAACGGAATGCCCTCCTCCTCCCCTCCACCGGACTCGGGGATCGTCCTCGCTGGTGAGCAAGCCCTAGCTTTTCTTGGATCGCTCCCATCGGGCAGTCGAGTCAACCCACGCGTTCTTCCTCGAGACTGATCCCTAGTTCCCGTAGATAGAGCTATCCCTGTGCGCCCTGGACTAGCGAACTGGTGCGACGGGTTGCGGCATGTTTTGGGGAAGATTCGTGTAATTAATTTCCCCCTGTTCTTGGATTGCTTGTGCTGGAGATTTGGGGATCTGGTGGAGAGTAGAAGTAAGGGGACCAGGGTCCTGTTGACCCCAAGATCTTTGTCATTGCATGGGTGTCTCGCTTTGCTAGGCACCATGTTGAGAACTGGGGATTCTCTTGGGGAAGTAGCGAGAAATTGAGCATGGTATCGGTTTATCGCTATGAATTTCTGCGCCGTGTCAGGATACTGTCTCATCCTACTAGTTAGCTGTGCATTTCTATTTATGGCTTGGGGAATTTGTTCTCCATTCTGTGTTATTATATGCTTTTGGTGCAATGTTGTGGTGACTAATGCTTTGCTGGGCAGCATGGTGGAAGCATGGGGATTCTTTTGGAGAATTAGCGAGAAATCTGGGGATTTTACAGCGAGCTATCACTCAGCAGTATCATGCTGCAGTTTTCTGTTACAATTTTATGGTAGCATTCACGCGAGTATTGGGTTTTAGTAATAACTTGGAGATTTTCCTTCGTGTATAGGACGTTTCTCATGATCTCTTTGAACGTTACCTCGCAAGTTTGTATAGAAAGAAAGAAAGACCATGGTATCGGTTTATCGCTATGAATTTGTGCACCATGTCAGGATACTGTCTCATCTTACTAGTTAGCTGTGCATTTCTTTTTATGGCTTGTGGAATCTGTGGTCCATCCTGTGTTATACATGCTTTTGGTACAATGTTGTGGTGACTAATTTAGTCAATGAATGATGTTGCATTTGCACTTTCGAATTGAATATACCATCCTGTTTTGACCGGCCAGAATAATTTATCTACTTCCAAATCTGGCTACTGGCTTTACTTGTACTTATGGACTTTCTTTTGTTTCTTGAATATATCCAGTGCATGCAATGGGTAGGAGCTATAGAGCGGGACTCCATGCAGAACTGGAAGGTTCTGTGACAGATCCTTTCAACGAAAAGGAAGACTTCGGAGGGTGGAAGCTGTATGTGAAAGAACTCGACTCGAACACGCTTCCACCATTTCTCGCGCGCCTTTGTGACCCTGACAAGCAATGCTCCTACTCTCAGGAGGAGGTCTTATGTGTGTTTGAGAATGCTGCAGAAGTCCATGGCTCCAAAATTGTACCACATGTCAGCCAGATCGTTTCAACCATCATCAGAATCATGTCTTCAGGCGCAGGGTCCTTGCACAGTGTTGGTTGCTCCAAGGTGATATGCACACTATCCCGCTATGTCATTGATCCTCTGGGGACAGAACAAGAGAAAAGTGGGATCATTAGCTCTCTCTGCAGTCCCCTTTCTGGTTGCTTGATGAGCACTAATGAGAGTGTCTCTTCTGGTTCTGCTCTCTGCGTCACTGCACTTATCCAGTCCAACAATTGGCAATTTGCATCTTATGAGTTGATTAATGATATCTGCTTAAAAGTCTCAGGGGCCCTGGAGGAGGTACACTACCAGACTATTTCACACTTAGGCTTGGTGGTTGCTCTATTGAAACACAATCGGTTGACACTCGAGCCTTATGGGCGGTCTTTGATAAGATCAGGCTTAAATATATTGGATGCGAGTACTAAAGAAAGCAATTCTCAGATGATCACATCATCCATTCAAATGATACACTCCATCATGAAGAATTTAGATTTGAGCATCATATCTTCTGAGATCAGTAGCATTATCCAAGCAATGGAGCAATTGCAGGACGATTCTATGTCAGAGATCAGCACTCCAGCTTTTCAGGCAGCCGAGACTGCTAAGAAACTCTGCAGGCAGGAAGAGTGCGGATATGGCAGAAGAATTAGTCCATTGGCAAAGCATGGTGGAAGACATAGCAGGAAGGGATCATATTCACATTCTGTTATGGATGATGCGGAGATAAGAGACAGCGGTTCAAATGAATCTCTCTCTGATGATGTACAATCTGCTCATCGTTTTAGAGACCATGATTCCCATCCTTCAGTGGGACAATACTCGGTTATACCTGGAAGTGCACGGGCAAGGAGGCGACTATGGAGTAATGGATCTGACAAATCAGATCGAATTCCTAGTGATGACTTTCCTCACACTGTCATACCTGATTATCATGATGGTGTTGGTGTGATAGCACAATCTAATTCTGCGGGTCTGCTAAAGTCCGTGAGGAGGTCTTCAGATGTGCCAACAAGAATTGCTGATCCATGCCCTACGTGTTTGACACCCCAAACTACTAATCGACTCTCTCAGGTATAAAGCAGATCTTAACTTATTGATCACTTGGTCACCTTCTCATAGGTACGAGTAACTATAGAACTTTGGGGCTTATCATATCAAGATTTATATATTAGGACTGTACTGTGTTCTGTAATAGTATCATTCAGATGATAGGAACAGCAAACCTTTTTATTTTGGTACAAAAGGAACTTAGTAATTTCATCTGCAAATCAGATATCCTCCACATAGACAAAAAAGATCTTCCACATATATGATCATATATTGTTTATGGTATTTCCTTTGATGCATTGAAGAGTTGTCTCAGTGGTTCCAGTTTATGAATGATTTTGAGCTGTAGAACGAAGTTGCAGAAGCTTTGACCTTTTGTTGATGCAAAGAAATTTACAGCTCTGTCTCTCTCATGGACTCGTTTCAGGTATCTAGACGAGGAACTTTCTCAGAAGACGTTAGGATGCAGTCAACCCCAAGGAAGCAGCTCCAGTTTTACAACTCTTGCAGTGATTCAAAAAGAGATGCTCACAGATTACCTGCCAGCCCAGCTTTCAGACAGATACAGCGCTGTTCAGGACAATGCACACATGGTGAAGTCGAGGAAAGGGATGGCCACTGGGATTCCATTCAGCATCAAGAAACAGTAATGGCAGAACAGGAAGAAAGGGACGTGGTTTGCAGAACAGATATATCTTGTCTGAGGGAGGAGATCCTCCGAGTGATTGCTGGCCATCTGGCCCCGTGTCGTCGGAGCATTGAGGCCATGCGTGGCGTCTGCCGCCACTGGCGGTACTCCGTGCCGCCCACGCATGGCCCCTGGCTAGTCCTATCGATGGATCCTCGTCGGCCCACGGTGTTCTTGGGAATTGTGGGAGGAGCTTTCGTGACTCAAATACCCTTGTTTCCACCTCCAAAGGAGGCCTATTGCTGGAATTGCTCTAGAGGATTCATGGCACTGAGCCAAGCAGCAGGAGGCGGTGGATTTACTCTGTGTGTGAACAGCGGCCGCAGTGACCCGCTGCCACCGATACCCGCCCATGTGCGGCTCACTAATCTGTGTGAAACGCCACAGCTGCGTTGTGCGATTTGCAGGGATGAACTGTGGTGGACTACTAAGCAGCAGCAGGAGTGGGAGGAGGAGCAGCAGTGGACTGCATTCAGCTATGGCTTGGGGATCCTTCCTAGATCAATTCGGTGGAGCAACGGGTTTGCCTGTATCGCCAGCGCTCCGGCAAGCTTGGTGATTGACAAGTTTTTCGAGGAGAGACTCCTACCGATTCCTGACGAATTGGAGGAGGTATATTATGAATTAGACTTGCCAGTTCCTGATCACCCACCGCCAGTTATCATTGATTTCCTGGCAGAAGTTGACCCCTTGCTGACAACTTGGGGAGCCCGTGGTCAACATGTGTTCGCACTTGGAGCTGTCACTTTCGTTTGCATACTACTGAGACACTCCATTGACAGCCACGTTGAAGCACGTTTGTTCAGACTGAATCCTGATGCATTCAGCAACTTGCCCATGTTACCTGCCAATAACATAGGGAACCACTCCTTGTTGTTAGGTCCGAACCAAGCTTTGACTACAGTTGCAGGTCCAGGGCTCATTCCCAACACGCTGTACCTTGTTGATGAAGCCCCAAGAGTGCTGGCAATTGATCTTTTCAGTGGCGAGCAGACAGTCTTGAACTACCCATTGGACGTTGAAGAACTCAAGTACTATTTGCCGGGATGCTGGCTCGCTCCCCTGCCAGACCAAGACAATGCCTAGCACTCTGATCGACCAGATGAGGATGACCAGGACACTCGATTTGTCTGCATTCATTATTCTTTTATATCCATTGGTCTTCTCTGTGTGCTCTGGATTGGAGAGTAATAAGAAAATTGCTTGTAACTGTAGATCTTCTCACTCCATCAGTAAGTGACTAAGACATTGCTGCGACAGTAGATTCTCTTAATGGAATTGTAGATACCTTTACTGCCTGTGTTGGGTCGCTGAGCTTGTAATAACGCTTGATTTGTGTGCATTCTTTATTCTTGTATCCGTTGGTCCTTTGTGTGTGCTCGGACTGGAGAGTAATAAGGAAATTGCTTGTAACAGTGGATTCTCTTACTCAATCAGTAAGTGACTAGGACATTGAAATGTAGATACTTTTACTCACTGTGTACTCTTTTTTTTGTTGAACAAACTGTGTACTCTTATTGGGGAGTACCACTCGTTCTTCTTGGGTGCCAACCAAGTACTGTACTAGTATTCGGTAAGGTTTGGAGTCATGCATGGTTTACTCCTCATGTTTTACTTAAGTTTTTGTGCAGCGAATCCTACTCCAGTACATTTTCCTAAACCTTTTTTTGTCAAAAGCACTTGTAATTAACACTATCACGAATTCTATTGAAAATTCGATAATGAACCAAATACAAGAAAAACATTTTAAATTATTAATCTGCATTCCAGTTCGCAAAAGAAACGTACTTGTTTCAGTGAGAAGAATAAAACACATCTTAATATTGAGTAGTAGTTCTACTCTTCCTTCAATTCGTAAAGAATTTTTCATAATATAATTGTTGTATTTTCCTTAATAAAACTTGCATTGGTTAAATTAAGAGCATTTGGTAAGGAGCGAGAACGATATCAAGTAAAACCGTGCTACGAATTTTATGCATTCATTCACCGACCATCTCCGACAGAACAACGATCAGCATTCGAGAGGACAAAAAATGATGGCCCGACAGATCCCCCGTGCCTAGGTAGAACTTGGCGAGGATGTACTGTACAATAATGCACTCATCATCGCTGGCTTCTCTTCTTTGGAAACCCGTAATAATGCACTCATCATCGCTGGCTTCTCTTCTTCGAAGCGATGTGGGCTCCGGGGAGCCCCAGCCCCAGGATGGCCGCCAGCTCGCCGATGAAGGACGCCACGGCTGCCACAAAGAACGACGGCGCGTTCCCTGCCCCAAACAGGGTGTCCCACGGCCCGCTGCCCAGCGACACGTTGATCTGCAGGAAGTACAGGTTTCCCGCTGCCCAGCGACACGATGATCTGTAGGAAATTCAGGTTTCAGGCACAGGTGACTTCAACACATGAATGTCAGGACAAATTTTGGCACAGAATCAATAGATTTGAGGACTTGTAAATGCTTGCCAGAACTAGCTAGCGACACGAAATGTTGTATCTCACAACATTGGTGATCATGTATTAACCATTTGGCTTGGCATTTTCTATTTTCCATGGTTTTCAGTTGATTTTCAGTCCAAAAAGTTCAAGGGTTTGGTTTCCTGAGCTAACAAGTTTCTGCCTTACTAGAAAGAAACAAGTCCAAGGATCAGGAGCTGACTATAGTTTTCAAAAGAGCTCAACTTTGAACGAGTAATACATCAGTGATTAGATATTAACATGCCTGCATGTTTCAGTACCAAACACGAGAAACCTGGAAGTGGTATTCGTATAAAATGCATCGCTTCAATTGCTCTTCTAGTTGTAGCAGAAACCCAAAACAAAATATAGCTCCAACCATCATCTGCTTGCGCATTACATCTTTGTGTGTAATCCGTCAACATTTGCACTGCAAGTCAGCAAGTGACTATGCAGATCAATGTCATGGCCACAGGTTGGATTAATTGAAGGCAATGTTACGATGTACGTTAAGACTGAACTGGTTAATAGATTGGGCTGCGAATTACTTTTGAACTCTACTCTACAATTCAAATGGATCAACTAGATTGAAGGGAAATTTGGTTCTGTACCATTAGAAGATCCCATCTTTAGGAAAATAACATCAAAAGATTTGGCTTTAGGAAAATACCATTGAAAGATCACAACGTTATCGATTTCTACCATCGTCGTGAACTCCACATTAACTGAGCTGAAAAGTTTCATCGAACGCATGATTTCTTGCCCAACTCAATCTTCTTCCTCTCATCTCCCCAACTCGGAGTCCTCCTCTGCTCGTGTTGTTCATGAGACGTGAACTGAACCAGGCGCTAGGATAGTGACCTGTTGTTCGATCGCCGTTGTCCCAACATATGAGCCCACGGCCGCTCAGCGGCGCTCCCTCGGCGTGCATCCTCAGCTGCACCATTGGCGCCGGTCTCGCGAAGAATTTATGTGCGGGCTTCTTGAAGAACGAAAACACCAACGCTTAACGCGCCACCTTCTTGAAGAAAGCTGCGCTGCCCGTGTCCTCCGTCGTCAGTGCCGGCGGCAGCGCGTCGAGTCCGCAGCTTCTCGAAGAACGCCACCCTGCCGGTGTCCTTCGTCAGCACCATGTGGCAGCACGTCGAGTCCATAGCTTCTCAAAGTACTATGGTCCATGGGAGGGAAGTTGAGCTCAGGCTGAAAGATCAATGTGAAAACACGTGGAAATCAACAGAGGAACTGATGGAGTGGTAGAAATCGATAACGTTGTGAACTTTCAATGGTATTTTCCTAAAGCCAAATCTTTTGATGGTATTTTCCTAAAGACGAGATCTTTTAATGGTACCGAACTAATTTTCCCTAGATTGAATTGGTTAGGTGCCAGAAGCAGTTCATATAAAGTAGTAGTTTATCATCTTTCTTTACGATGGCCTAAGGTTTTAGTTGTTACTTGTGGTTTTGAACACATATCGTTTTGTTTGGTACCTTGGTGTTCCATACAAAATATCGGCATAAACCAGCCATGCTCAAAGCAAACATAATAAAGAGAAGTAAATACCTGTGGTATGACTACAGATAAATTGAAATGCCCATCGCTAGACCTGTGTGGAAAAGAAGAGGCTATATAAGAACACAAATTCAAGATGATACAGCAGTCAAACAACAGTTCACTCAAATAGCAAATTACCCTGGCCAAGCCCAAGATCTTCAACACGACTCACACTCATCGCATACGGTATCCTGTACGTGACCTGCAACAGCCAGCAAAAAACATGAATCAACACACAGGTGTACAACATACGAGCAAACTGGAAGCAAAACCATACTGAAGAATTAATACTGACCGCAGGGGCGCTCCCAGGTTCGTAAAATAAGGGAAGCGACGATGATGCCGGTCGGAGGATCTACACTAGGTCCATGGTCCATGTTTATCGCCACATGCCCTGGGTGAGGTGCTACTAGCTAAAGCAACACCGTTTGAGTTTGTTTCTGACCCTGAACTCGCAGAGGCCAAAGCTGTGTGTTGGGCATTGCTAATGGCACATCAAGCTGGGCACTCTCGTGTTGCTATTGCTTCTGACTGTCTAAATCTGGTGAAGAAAGTCAATTGTGCTGGACTGGATCGTTCTTCAATTGGGGCACTGGTCCATGATATTAATTATTTTAGATTCTATAGGACGGCTGAGAGTGCCAAAGCTCTGAGAAGCGCTATGTTTCACCCAAGGATGTAATCTTTAGATTATTTTATCTCTTCGATTGTTGTCATGTAGATTATGTAATAGGGCAGCCGGTGTCTTGGCAAAATCAGTAGAGTATGGTGTTTGTGATGTGTGGGTCAATGTGGTTCCGGAGACCATCCGGGCCATTATTTTTAATGAACATACTATTATGACTTAATAAAGTTGCTTCCTTTACCAAAAAAAAAGAGGGTAAGTTGACTTCACAAACCAAGCGCTGGAGATATATAGTGGATCGGTGTAAAAGTTCTATAGAAAATGTTCAATTGACTACAAAATAAATCGATACAGAGCTTGTTGCTACTAAAATGATGATTGTATTACAAATAGCTGAATGAGATATACATCATAGGGCCTGCTCCTCAACAAAAGGCCTTCTGGGACAGAACCAGGAATACCCAAACCAGCCACTGGCTTTGCTGCCGCCCTCCCTGTGCTCTTCCGGGTGCGGAGTTCGTTCCAAAGCGTTTGACCCCAAATCAAAGACAACAAGCCACTGCTCATGCTTGTATGTGTCGTGCTCCACATAGTAGACACAGTTTCTCCTGATGGCAGGGAAGTCCTTTGCAGAGAGGGCGAGCGTGTCACCCCGGCCCAAGAAGAGCGAGTAGTCGCCGAGATCAGTCACCTTCTCCTCCCGGAGGTCTAGGCGCTCGGCATCCCAATCCGGGCGGTGCACTTCTACGAGTATCACGGCGCGGCCTAGTCCGCGATACACCATAGCGAGCAGCATCTCGTTGTTGCAGTTCACAACGTGTGGCACCGGATTCCCGGGGAATCGTGGATACCGCGCTTGCAGGGGAGCGTAGAGGCAGATGCGCCGCAGACGCTTGGGTGGATGCTGTTGGAGATCGAAAATGTCAAGGGACATGTTCATGGTGGAGATGTAGAATCTGCCCTGGTGGAATGCCGCGCCTTCGATCCTGCCGTTGGGGTACTCGAGCTGCATCGACCACGCTGTGTCTCCGGGACGCCAGAAGAAGAGCCTCTGGCCGATTTCCGCGCCGGGGATTCTCTGGCTCGCGATCGCCATCCAGCCCGCCGGCGAATCGAGCGGGTCGGCAGAGAGGAATACTTGGGCGACGGTTGTCAGAGTGGGCAGAGGGATCTCAGCTTTGGAGAGGGGCTCCCAGAGGACGAGCCTGGTGGGCGATTGAAGGTCGTCCGTGAGGGCGAGCCAGCCGCGCGGCGTGCCGCAGCAGTAGGGGAGGCCGGCTGGGTTCCGGCCGTCCCGGGAGTATATCCTTTTTCCACCGCGGGGCAGCCAGAATGAGTGGTCGCCGACGGGGTTGACGGCGCTAAAAGGGTCGCGGTGGCGGTCGTGGCCGGCGACGATCCACGGGCGGCAGGCTGCGAGCGCGGCGGTGGAGGCGCGCCAGTGGGAGGATAGCTGGTGGATGTGGATTTGGTCGGCGTCGGTGGCCGGCAGGCGGTCGGAGACCTCCTTGATGAGCTCTGCCGGCAGGGAGATCCAGGCGGCGCCGCCGGGTGCCATGCAATCGAACAGCCTCACTCCCTTCTTCCTACTCTTCTGCGATGGTGGAAAACTGGCTTCTTTTTTCTAATCCAAGGTGGGGAAGCGGGGGAATTGATTATAACCCCCCTAGTTCGTGGGCCTTGACAACATAAACCCTCTTGTTCGCTGCCCTCCCTTCCAACCCCCCCCGCTCTGTCTAATCATTGCTGATGGCCCCCTTTGGCGTATTTATCTCTCTATTATGGCAATAAACCAAAAAATTAGTCCAATTGCAATCTGAACACGCACGGCACCAACGAGCAAAAAAAGACCTTCCGAGCTCGACCTCCCCAGATGCGTTTCCATCGCTGCTACGGCGCTGCCCCTGACATCTGCCTCGCCACTGTCGGATCTCTCCCCAACCCCTCTCTTCCGCCGCCCGAGCTCCTTCCTGAGCGCCGGAACCTGAGCTCATGTCAGGCAGGTCGCAGGTGCGCCGCCCTTGCTCGTCCACGGCCGCCACCGTGTACTCCGCCCCGAGGCACTCCGCCTGTTCCTTGTAGTCCCCGGCCCAGCTCCGCCGCTCGTCCTCGTCGAATTGCGTCGTCGACCTCCTAAATTGTTCGCCGTCTTCCGTGCGCGCCGCGGAGCCTGCAGTTCGAGGTCACAATTCGCTGCTCTGTACATGTCCGTGGCCAGCTCCGCTTCTACCCGTAGGACTTGTCATTTAAGATTACAATTAGACTAATGTTTTGGTTTATTGCCATAATAGGGGAGATAAACGCGCCAAAGGGGGCCATCAGCATTGATTAGACAGAATGGGGGGGTTGGAAGGGAGGGCAACGAAGAAGGGGGCTTATGTTGCCAAGGCTCACGAACTAGGGGGGTTATAATCAATTCTCCCGGGGAAGCGGCGCCGGTTATTATTATTAGGTTATGGCGCCTGTTCTTACGAATAATAAAGGACACGAAACCGAGTCCGTGATGAACTCGAGAACGAGTCCCCAATGGATTCCACCTCGATCCAACGCGGAAACCCAAATCGTAAATATTCTGTTTTTTTTTTTTTTGACAATCCTTTTTTTTATTCTGGCGTCTTCGGTAGGGCTCTTGTAGAGATCAACGCATACGGAACAAGAGTAGTAAAGGCAGCTAAGAAAACAACGTTATAAGGGTACCTGGAACAAGAGCTTGAACAAGTGGAAAGACAGACCAAATGCCTCGACCAATTTCAGCAACCTTGCTGGGGCTACAAATACAATAAAGAAAAGAAAAAAAACCTTTTAGAATAAAACAGAGATTACATACGTGGAACTCGAATGATTTAAGGACTATGACCAATATACCTGTGATGCAGCTGTATAGGGTACCTGCAGAATGCCTTCTTTAGCAGCACAAATATTCAGAAAAGGAGACATCCAAATGATTTTCCGATAAAAAAGATTTTTTTTCTCCAAACAAACTTGACTTGTTTGTAACAAGTGGTACTAGGCTGGAAGGAAGCATGCATAAAGCAGGCTGAACAGAAGATGGACCCGGTGATGGACACGGCGATTTGGGTAGTGGGTGCCCAGAAAAAAAAAATCCAAATGTCAAAAAATTCGAAAAAAAAAATTTGCATGTAGTCCAACATATTTCAAGTCAGCACAAAAAGTTACGCGAAGAAAAAACTTTTTTTGCAACCTGTGCAAAAAAGACAAATTCGGACATACCGAAATGTATATGTACGTGTCCGAATTTTGTCTTTTTTTGTACAGGTTGCAAAAAAAGTTTTTTCACCATGCCAATTTTTGTGCTAACACATCACGCTGTAATTTGCATCCGGATTTTTTTTCGGAATTTTTTGACATTCTGAAAAAAAATTAAAAATAAATTACGTAGTGGGATCATCTAGACACGCGAGCCGTTATGAATATCCGCCCGGTGATCTCCTAGGTTGTGCCTGTACGAAAATAAAGGATTCAGACCATTGAAACCGGCATAAACTTATAGTATGTCTCTACGCTCCACAAGAAAAATACATCTTGACAGAACGTGGTTACTAATCATTTAGTACTACAACGAGAGCAATTACAAATAGAGTGACCGGTAACCAAGAAAAAGAAGAGAAATTAAAAGACAGAGAACGAGAACAGGCTAAGAGAGCCAAGGTGGCTCGAAAGTCCGAATGCCAGGTTGAATGCCTGCCTGCTACCAGTTTCGCGGTTTCGTCGACGATCTTGCCAAGGATTTGAGGAAGGGAGCTTTGGGTGTGGTTTAAGATGTGTGCGCTCCTTTCATTCCAGAGGAGCCAGCTCATCAGGTGACCGGTCAGTCCATGCGAGCCAGAGCCACCTGATTCGAAGGACGCAGCTGTGCTTCTGCAGGTCTGTCATGCCAAGCCCACCCTACTCCTTCAGTTGACAAACCTTGGGCCAGCTAACGAGACACTCGCCGCCAGCAGTGACTTCACCTTTTGCCCAGACCAAACCACGAGCTGCTTGCACATCCAGACCGGAGGGGAAACTGCCATCATCTGATAGTTCGCCATAGCAGAGGCAAGTCCTGACGAGCTCGACCCTGCCAGGCAGCGAGGAGAACTTGGCATCCACCCGCGCAGCGGCTTGAGCAATTTGGCGAGGGTCGATGCTCTTAATCTGGAGTCGGAGATGAGCATACTCATTTACTAGTGATTTGTAATTGTTCTATTTCTTCATCAATGAAATCCAGCATTCTGCTGGCTTTTCGTCAAAGAAAATCATTTACTAGTGATTAACCACCCCAATTCCCTTATTGGTTTACTTTGAATGGCACAGAGATGCTCCCCATGGAATAAAACAAAGAGATGAACACTCCAACTCCCCTTATTGGGTTTAAGTGGCAATTCCCTTTGAATGGTACAGAGATGCTCTCCATGAATAAAACAATGAGGTGAATATCATACATAATAATTGAAAAATATATTTGTAAAATATAACTCATGAATAGTAGTTTAACGACAGGTTAGAATGCTAAAATAAGTTGCCACGTTTTGAATTTTCAAACTACCAATACTCCATATTAATTTGGCGCAGAGCAATCAGACTTCTATTATGATAGTTTTAATTACAAGTTTACCAAGAAATAGGGAGTCTTTGTGTTAAAGCTGAGTGGCAGAGGGCAGACGCTAGGACCACAGATACATAGAACCTGGTGTTAAATGGTAGCTTGCCAACTCTAAATAGGACCACATTATCCAAAGTAGAACATTCAAGCATATCTTACATTTTAAATATTTCAAACCATCAGGAAATCAGATACAACCATTCAATTCCTTTTTCTAAATAAAAAATGGTCACATATGGGATAAAATAGGCTGGCTGTTCAGCAGTTCTGGTCATAAACCAATCACACAGAAATAAATGTTCATGTTGTTAGTGCTTTTGTAAGCAGCAAAAAAAACTGATTACATGGTACTCGGCATTGCATGACCCTGGCATGACCAATGAGAAGTTTGCTTAATGTCCGGACACAACTTAATGGAAATCCCAGATAATAGCAACCTAACCTATACGCTCCTACAGAACTTCAACAGTCAAGAAACATGAAAATGGATCCTGCAAATACTAGTTAATTCCTATCAGTCAAGGTTAGCTCGAATCTATAGGGTGGATATCCCTAATGTGTACTTGAAGCCGATTCATTAATAGATGTGTAGAGGTTAAATGATTTATTGCTATAAACATTTTAGAGAACTGAGAAGCTATGTATACTGACTACTCAGTCCAAGTGCAGCACCATTTCAGCATATATCATAGTTCTTGGTGTAGCACGTAACAATAGCACACAGCAACAACTAGAGAAAAAGATGGACAAAAATGTGCAGAAAGAAAAGATCACATGCCTAGAAGCTTGAGGAAATGGTTGGAGTAGAAGCCATCTGAATCTGCAGAGCATATCGACATTTTTGTAGCGACCCTGCCACCGTGTCAATCAGATGACGCAAGGTGCTACATCAAGAGTATATGAAAACTATATATGAAGACAGGCAAGTAAAGCATGTAAGAGAAACCTTTAATTCATAAGGTGAAGGATTGGGTAAAATGGGGCAGCCAAAAACCGAACACTGCTCTCTGGGGTGTCAGACTGCAGTGTGACGAGCACCCCGCAGCCGGTTAGCAGGGACAGACAATATGCACGCATTGGGGAAGCAGCAAATTACTAGCTATCCCAGGAGCAAGACAAATTTTACCTCGATCTGGGGCAGTCCGCAGTGGCCTGCTTGCAATGCAATGTCTTTTGAGTAACTAGATTCAGTTTGCATCAGAAATATCGGGCGGCCCAGCGGTGACATCACATTCGAGGACGGACGGACTTGTTGTAGATGCAGATGTGGAAACGACTCACGGATCGCTGAGCTCGAGGAGGATCCACTCCTTGGTTAGTGGGAGCGGAGGTCGGGCTTCAGCACGATGGCCCCGCCGGCTCGCGGGAGCACCCGGAAACCCAGAGCCACGCCACCGTCGCTCCACCCCCCCCCCCCCCCCCCCCCAACCCTACCTCTCTGGCCGTCCGGCGCCGCCTCCATGCCTTCCCGGCGATTGGCTACTGCAACTCTGTGTCGCAGCAACACACGAGGGGGGGAGGTTGAAGACGACCGGGTGGGCTATTCGTTGGGCCCATCGTGCTGTTTCAGCCCATTGGAACGATATATCTATACCTATCTCTACTATATAATATCAGTAAAGTTTCTTCCTCCAAAAATTTCGTCCGTCCGTGGTACGTCGTGCATATCAGTATTGTCCTCCCGCCGCCGTCCTCCAGCCACGCGCATCCCTCGCCTGACCAACCACCGCAGTGCCCTGCCCCCGGAGACCCACCCAGCGCGCCGGCAGCCCACCCACCCCATCGCGCTGCCCCTTGGTTTCCCCGGCGCGCAAGCCACGAACCTCCTCGCGCGCACCACCGAGGGATTCCCTCGGTCTCCTCGTGCCGGAACTCCTGGGCGCACGCCCCTTCCTTTTTGTGCCTCCAGAGTCCAGATCCTCTAGATTCACGGGCGGTCCCTTTCTCCTGTTCCACTAGCGTTGTGGTGGCAGAGGTAGCTGACAGGATCGCATCGCCGTCGTTCGAGCTTGGCGACCAGCCGGCCATTCTCCTGGTCGAGCTCGAACGGCTATCTTCGCCACCTCTCGCTCAGGAACACGCCCACGTAGTCCAGGCCGGCATTCCGTGCGGCCCCTCTCCTTCTCGAGCTCGACCAGCCATCCTCGACAGCATTCGCCCATGAACACGCCCATGCCCAAGCCGGCTTTCGGACCTTTTGCTGGAAGCAGAGCCAGTTCCGCCTCCCGACAGAGGCCGTCCTGCACGAGCTCCGCCCAATACTATTATCCGAGGAACTCCTTGCCGCCAGCATACTTATTGTCTAACGAATCAGGAAGACGACCTAATTCATCACCCCGTGCCGTCAGAAAAAAAGTCAAACTGATCCCTGGCTCCCTCACAAAGTTCTCATTACATCCGTCTTGTCTGGATTCTTTTGAACACCTTGAGTCTGTTGGCGACTTGGGGGTATTATGTTTGCATCGAATTAAAAGAAATTCTAACTGATGAAATCAGTGCTTAAGAACAGAACGGTTTCAGTTCAGCTTGACTCGGTTAAATCCAGTCTATTCTTCTGGGCCACCAAATTTTACGGGCCTACAATCGATTCTGAGCACGAAGAGTTTCTTTTCTGAAGGAATGAAGCTATATTCAGCACACAGCCCCCGTGGATTATTGCCGGAGATTTTAGTACAGTATGATCGGTTGATGATAAAACTTCACAACTCTGGCTGAAACAAAGAAGATCAGAATAGCAAGTGTTATGGTTTCTGTTTGTTTTAAGGGATTGTTGTATAGTAGAGGATTACACTTGGGATGAAACCAAAGATTCCAATAGAATTTCTAATGGTATATAACCAAAATTATGGTATAAATCCCAAGATGTTTACATCATTTTCATGTTTGTGGTACATAACCCCGTTGCAACGCACGGGCATTTTCCTAGTAATAATAAAAGCATTAAGGTTTCTTGTGGTACGTCATTTTTCTTTCCGGTTTTACCCTCCCACCAAATCACATATTACGCACTGTCATTGTACCGTTTCGTTTCTGATATTTACCGCTATTGCCACCGCTAAGTGAACAAAACGGTCTCGCCTCGCTCGACTGGATCCGTCAAAGCGCGTCGCGCGGCCTTCGGCGCTGCTCACATCCTCGCCGTAGACCCTGCGGCGGCGCTTCCCCATGGCATCCCCTGCATCTGAAGCGTACGCCGGAGATCTTATAACCTGCATCTTGCACGATCGGCGGCGCGCCCATCCCGTGCATCCCGCGCGGCTGGCGGAGGCCCCGCCCATCCCTCGCATCCCATGCCGCCGGCGGAGGCAAGCCAGGTGCAGGACCTCGACGGAGGTGGCTCCTCGCCGACAGGAGCAGGAACCTTAGCGCTTCCGCCGCCCGGGTTCCCCTTGCTCTGTGCACCCATGTCGCCGAGCAGGACCCGTCTCCGCCTCCGGTTAGCACGCGGGTGCAGGGATGGGAAGTGGATAGCGGCGGTTGGATGGGGATAGAGGAGCAACGCCGGCGTGCAGGAGGTGGAGCATGGAAGAGGAAACGTGGAGGGGCGGCGTCGATAAGAGGTGGGGAGCGAACAGGAGATGGAGCCGGTTGGCGTCTGCTTTGCTGCTGTCCCCGAGCAGCCCAAGACCTTTGGCATGGTCGATCTTTTCACATGCACGAAACTCTAAATTTCGAATTCCCAAGATCTCCTGATCATGCCCATGGCGAGCCTCGTGGAGGAAGCAATTTTCGAATTCGTAGTAGCCAAAGTTCTGAACCTGAACTGAATTCGAAGTTCGTACTGAAGCTTAACATGTCGTTCAGTTCTGTTAAGCCTACTGCCTACTCTAATTAGATAACCTGCAAAAAACAATGGATAGCTGCATTCAGCATAACTCATGAATAAACCTTAATGCCGGTATAGATTAGATTGAAAGTTCTTATGACTTGAACACTATTTTTAACGCTCATAATATTCTAAAACCCGGTGACCATGCTTGTGGAATTACACACATAACCTAGAATCAGAGCTCAATCAGAATTTTAACTGACATGCGACCCTGAGACTGTGCTGCAAGCCTGCAACACGGAGATTAACTCATCCGCCCGCCTGTCCACCTCGTATTCATCGACCACTACATTTCCACGCTTGCCATAGTCAGCATATCGCTGTTAACCAGATGCGACATGGAGCGGTCAACGGCAACAAACGTTGGTCCAGCGCCATCCACGACGCGCCTATTTCCCTGACTAACATTCAACTTCCTCGCGCCATCGTAGCCGGCTGCTGCATGCCAGCAGCGCCGCCTCGACGGGTAAAGGCCATGGAGGGGAAGGGGGCGTAGAAGAGCAACATGAGCTCCCCGAGCCTCATCAGTGAGCACCGGAACAGGGCGTCAAGGTCGAGCACAACTGTGGGGATCTTCGGGGAAGTGAGTGACGGGAAGACATAGAGTGATTAGAGAGAGTGACTCGACGGGGGAGAAGATAGGGAAAGTAAGTGAGAGAGGACTTGTGTAGTTGTGTTCGGTGTGTGCGAGATTTTAATTTTTTTACTAGCGTAATGGGATAGACACGGGTGCGACGCTGTTGTTTTAATTGACTGCAAAATTTTAAAAAAAAATGGACGTGCTGCCGCTGCTCCCTCGCTGAGGCAAAAGGAGTGTCAATTTGTTGACCAACAGTGAGAAGGGAAGGGAACAAGATATTGAAGGGATTATTCAACTTTATTTTTACCGTCAGCTTATATCTATGCTACTTACAAAAGAAGGGCCCAAAAGAAGAGCGTTTCATTTGAAGGTTTTTAAGAAAAATTACGACACACTGACATTATTTAGAAACATCGAGAATTAAGATATTTTGTTATAGTTTTTTCAACTGATTATTTAAGAAATTCACATAAGAATATATAGACTGCATATTTCTACACGTAATATAAACATAGATTGCCAAATTATGAATTATCGGATGTGTTTCAATTGAACATCGTATTATATGGTTCTGTTTTACAAAAATGTATTACGTGTGGAAGAGAACAAAATTAATAGGGCGTGGCAAGAAACGAGTTTCTTTTTTAGTCTGCCGTCTTCTCAACAAACCCAATCAACATCGCTCAACAAACCCAATCGACATACGGTTGTATTATACGGTTCTATTTAAAAAATGTTTGAGAGGACGATTAGGAGTTTGAACAACACGGATTTTTCTCCCGTTGCAACGCACGGGCATTCTTCCTAGTATTGGATAATAATCAAATAATAAGCTAAAAAAATAATAATTGTATAAATCAGCGCGGGGGGCACGAAAATGCCGTTAGCGCTCCCAACGCAAGCTAGCTGACCAGGTCAATCACGATAATTCCTTTCATTTTTTTTGCTCGGTTACTTTTTTTAAAATAATAGGCCACAGGCCCGACTTTAAATTAATATAATAAAACCCTCAGGTTCAGGGTACAAGAGTTATTACAACACAGCAAACACATAGACGGCCAGCAAATAGCAAAGTTTAACAGACAATCTCAGGCCACTAACAGCAAAAACAGCGCACACGAGAACAGACAACATAAGCTAGCTTCTTGAAGTGTTGGGAGGGGAGTGGGTCTTGATGTAGAGATCTTTGAGCCGCTCCATGATCACCTCCAGCATTCCCAAGTCCCTAGGCTTTAGAAAAGGCCGCCACTGCTGCAAAATAAGACGTGTTTTGAATACCAGATCAGCCGGTTGTCGAGGGAAAATCGATTCAATGGTGGATTTATTCCTGACAGTCCAGAGCACTCAGCTCTGTGCCGCAAAAAAAAAAAAAAAAAAAAACAGAATACAAACACCCAGAAAAACACAAAAGTTCGGTTACTTCAGATCTTTTCTTTTCTGTTTGTTCACATGCACACACAAAACAGACTACAAACATCCAGAAAAACACAAAAGTACATCGTACATATATAGTGAACACGAAATACATGTACACATAAATGTGGAGTACATGTAGACATAAGAGCAGAGTACATGCACACACAAGGCAGAGTACATGTCACAGAGAAAAGCGGTGTACATGTCACACATAAGTACGAAATACAGGTACACAGAAGCGCATTGTACAAAGCACACAGACAACACGAAGTACAAATTCACATATGACAGAGTACAAATTACACAGAACATGGAGTATAAAGTACACAAAACAGAGAGTATAAAGTACAGAAAACATGACGTACAAAGTACACAAACACATGTAGTACAAGTACACAGAGAAACGGGGTACAAAGTACATAGTACTGGTAGTACAAAGTACACAAAATTGGGAGTATAAATTACACAGAACAGGAAATAAAAAGTATACAGAATAAGGAGTAAAAAAGGTGTTCATCAAAACCTATTAACATGGGATCTAGTTTCGAAAATATCAACGCGAGGAGCTCAAAGTGAAAAACGGTTCATAATTTGTATGAACGGTTATCAAGATTTTCATTTTGAAGTTTCGGTTTTGAAAAATAAAAGAGAAAAATTGTACTCATACCTCCCGTATCTCTTTCTCTCTCATCCTCATCCCCACTTTTATTCTGATTATGAGAGTTGACGTACATGCAAACTACCGCACAGGACCGCACGAAGCAGAAGATGGCACTTAGCACGATGAGAGCGAGCGTGCGGCGACCTTTACAAAGAGTTCCCTTTTCTAATGATTACCTTGTTCAGTATGTTGGATGATTTTCTAGTACAGTACAAAAAAAGAAATGGTATAAAAAAGGATAGTCAAGGAAAGCTTGACAACCTTCCTGGAGGTTCAGGACTGTGTTTTGTGTGCAGGTACTAACTTCATATTCCTACAGGTTTGATAAATCTTGGTTCTCAATCGAGAGAAATTAGAAATTCAAATTGTTGTCTACATCATTCTCTTCCACTTTGGAGATCCCAACGAAGATATCATAGCAATTTCTTGCGCCATTGCTGGGGTATATTAAGCTTCAGAAGAGGGACCTACACACTCTCAATTTACTCCTTTATTATTATTATTTTTTCTTTTTTTGATTAGTTACTTTATATCTTGTTTTATTTTGCTTATTTGCTTTCTTAAATAGAAGGACATGCCTAGCGCACACTACAACAGGACAATGTTCTGGTAACACGTCTGTGTGATACTACAGGTCCGAAATAGTGTTACTAGGTCAGACTGTAACACATTTTCGAATGTGTTGCGTTAGGCCGTGTTACTAAGAGTTGTCAGTTGTCACACATTATCATTGTTACTATATGTCAAAAATTGTGTTACAATTGTGACGGAGTAACATGCATCTTATGTGTTACTACATATACTGGTAACACAATTTTTTAGCTATGGCAACACAACCAGTAACATATTTTTCATAGAGTTAATATTCTCCTAGCAGTAGTAACACCGTTTGTAACATTATATTTCAAATATTGTAACATTCTAAATTTTTAATTGATCGTTGTGGACTACCCTAGTAACACGATTTGTCTAACCATAGTAACACATATTTTGATATAATTATTTGTTTTATTCTTTTAATTAATATACACTAAATAATGGATCAAATTTATAGAATATATTTTAAATAAAAATAATTGCACTCTTTAAATATTTAATTTATTATCAAATAGATTGATGTTTGGCGCCATTAAATTAACAAATAAAAGTGAAGCACAACACATTCACAAATTAAAAATCAAGATAATACGTATATACAACTTGCATTACAATAAGCAAATACCAATTCATACAAGACCATGACGTTCATTTCATTTGAACTACACAAAATAAATCTTTGAAAAGAATATTACACCATAGCATTTGCATCAACTCGATTAAAGAAGTCATCTTTGTGAATAATTACATTTTCGTCCTTCAATATAAATTACATCTACAGATAACTGAAATCTTGGTTTCATTCATTTCTTAATCCAGTCGCTATGTAGAATTCAACGACAAGTCCTCATCATCCTCCTTTCGATTCTGCAAAAAAAAATGGATATTATAGTTATGAACCAAAATAATCCATGTATGCATTTAGGGCCAGAGCCAGTTTAGGAGCTTGAATGTTTTTGAAATAATAAGAGACGGTCCATCAAGATCTATACAAAGACCCAACAATAAGTGTTTCAAGCAAGTCCAACTTGTAAATCATTTGCAATAAACATTCTGTGTAACACGTTAACAAATGAAGGTAACGATGGTTCAAGATAATTATGATAAGCAGCTAACAAAAGACATGTTTGATTATCAGTTTCGGTGTCCACATTTGAAAATAGATTGACATGACACTATAGTGAGTTAAAGTGGTATGCCCCTAAATAGATTGACATGACACTATAGTGAGTTACATATCCAGATTTGAGTTAAGAGCTACTGGGTTTAACTGAAACATGTCTTGCTAATAAGAAAGGTGTATGCTCCGTGGCACCCGGCCTAGTTTCTCAATATTCACTGTTCAATCATAGAAACTAGGTCTCTGAATTGTAAAACACTTACCTTGTACAGCGAGCTGTCCATGCAAGTTTCATGTTGGCAAAATCCTTCCATACCCTCATGTCGACTAGCAAGAATCATACACCTAAAATAAAAATTACATATCAGATGGAAGCATAAGTATCACAATCAAGTTGATGTCACTCATCAGGTAGCGCATATTTCCTGATCTCCTTAAGCATGTCGAGCATTCTGGTATGGAAGACGGGTTCGACAGCATCAACAATGAACCTGGTTCTACTGTGCAGCATGGCAAATACATCCACTTTAAGAGTAGAAGAGTTACTGTGTTACCTGGTTGTTTACTAAAAAAAACTAGGTAGCTTTCCATGCCACATCTCATATTTGAACTGAAATTTCTTGAATATAAGATAGCACTACTCAGAAAATCAATAAAAATACATGATTAACCACTCGTAGAATAACCAGATAGACTGATACGACATTTTTAATGGATATCGATGAGCTAGTGACAAGGTTAACATAAACCATATGTAAGAGGATAATAAATTACTTTGACCAATGGAGAATCGGCCCTGATGAGGTCGTCCCTGGCCATGCCAGGATTCTTTGGCAACCTCGCGGGAATGATCACCATGTCAGCACCCTCCAGAGCCTCCAAGAGCTGGTCGTAGCCCATAATCTCTTTACCTACAGCAGAATTTTTTTGAGACCATAAGAATATCAGATCACAGAGATTCAACCAACCAGGCTAGCCAGCGAGGCGCCAGCCCGATCCGCCTGCCATACCGAAGATGGCGACCTTCCACTCCGGCTGCCCGCCGTCCGCGGCGGAAGGATGGTCGCGCCGGGAGCTGCGGCAGCAGAGGTGCCCGGATGCGGTTCTCTCAGTGGGATCGAACTCAGCCGTTGTAGTTTCTTCTAGGGTTAGGGTTAGGTGGTGCTCCGATCTGTAGGGCTGGGTGTTGGATTCGGAGAATGCCCATGTGGTTCGTGCTGATGGTGGAAGACAAGCGGGGGCGGGGAGATGCAGAAAGGGATCAGGGAACGGCGACCGGCGGCGGTGGTACGAAGGGGATGAGTGAAAGAGATGAGAAGGAGATGCGTCTGATCCTTATCTGGGGTATTTCTGGGTCTAAGATTTGGGCGCTGTTGCGGATGACGTGTGGGTCCATTAGAATAGAATTTGGCGCTTTACTACTTCAGATTTTTCCTCCGCGCCTGCCGCCTTTCCTCCCGCTTTTATTTTAAGTTTTTTATTCCGTGACATGGTCTGTGAGTCTAGATATTCCGTGACAAGCTATTGACAATAATTGCATTTTGGTATTTTATAAATAATATATGAACGAAAATCATGTAAAATCAAGATTTCACCACATGAAAGTTTTCTATTCCAGTGATAGGGAAGAACTTATTTTAGAATCATCTCACTCCGAAGTTGCACGCACAAATGACGACGGAGTTACTCAAATCATTCATACTTCACGTTATTTGTTTTTTTTTAACTCATCTCACGAGTAAGTAACTTCAACACAATTACATATTATTGTGATATAAGTTACCATGAATAGTAAAATTGAACGATTATTGTAAAGGAAAAGAGGTCGTCGAGGATTGCGGCGCGGGCGAACCAGATGATAAACAATAATAGTATTTGAGTAGTTTAAAAAGATACACTTAAGATGATGTCAAAAGAAAAAAAGATCACCAAACCAAAAGTTTTCTACCTCGGTGATGAACACAAATTATTTTTGATCGTCTCAATCCGATGTCGTATGCAAAATTGACGGTTAAATTACTCAAGTCAATCAAAGATGCGCAGTGGTGAAGTACTCCCCACTTGTGCCAAGACGTCCTGGGTTTGACTCATCCTCTCTGCATTGCACTTTGCAGGGTAAGGCTTGACTCGTATAATCCTTCCCCAGACCCCACCTGGTGTGGAAGATTCTAGCACTCGTATAATCCTCTCCCTGTCTCTTGAATAGCGAAAAAATCTAGCCTATGTTCTCTTATTGATTTATGAATATACCAGTGTTTTGCTATATTCTCAAAACCATCACAATTCCAGAAACAACCCTTCATTGTGCTTAACAATTAATTTTTCTTTTTAATCTAGCGCTTCGACGCACCGCGGCAGTTTCCCCAACATTTTTTTTTTAATTCTAGCCCGTGAGCCCCTAGTTGTTGGAGCCGTAGGATCCTTGTGATCCTTGGCTGCCTTGTTTTCTTCATCTAAAAGATCAACATAAGAAAAGACGGAGTCAGGAATTATGATGTACATGCGAGAATTGCGGTATACTTTTGTTGTTGTTCTTATTTTTAAGACAGTATTAATGTTGCTGCACTATGTTTATCCCCTATCAGGTAACCTGAAAAAAATTTAAAACATGACATTTAAAACAGTGGTTCCTTGGTTAAGCGGGCCACAAATAAAATATGATTTTTGCTGGGATCCTCTACGTAAAGGTCTACAAGAACAGTGCATGGTAGATGTCTAGATGAACAAGTGACATGATTTCTATCTTGGTACAGCCGCGGCCGAGTTCAGTAAAAATTCCAGTAGAGCGCACCGAGAACAAATATTCGATTAAGGTTTTGTGCTCTTGTTTGGTAAAGACAAGTTGTTATGAACTGTTCGACTGTTAACGCGCACTTCATTATAGTGGATAGAAATCAGAGAGATGGAGTGGGTGCAGAAATTAAACAGCAAATGTTGCATCAATCCGACAGCAAGAAACAAGGAGATACAGATATGCATGTGCTACTGCCATCGATCAACTCGTGCCCACTCCCGTCCGCCGAAAAATTGGGAAAATTACAATTTGTAACTAGTTGCCCCGCACAATCTTGGATGGCCTAATTTAAATTTTCAATTTTTGATATAAATCCTGCCCAAAGATTACATTGTGTCTTGTGTACGCCTAGATTTTCGTCAAAGATTTAACCATATGTGACCCATGCAACAAAAAAGAAGTGTGAATAGCAAATGACACTATTGTCTTTCTCTTTTTTGCATATGTCATGTATGGTTATGTTTTTGGATAAAACTTTGTCAACATATTATGTCCATGATTTACTTCGTAATTTTTGGAAACTTCAAATTGAGGCATAAGGCATACAATAATGAGGTGCGAGTGCGACTAGTTGCATAATATTCGCAATCGAAAAATTGCGCATACTCAGGTCCCGTAGCACAATTTCATCGGTGCAACCCATTATTTCGGCGCACCCTAAACCAACACCCTAACATTTTTAATCATTTTTATAAATAACTTGTAAACTTAATTGCAAAGTTCAATAAGAATACAAATAAAGAAAATGTATAAGTTATTACAACAATTCAAATTCAAATTATTCAAAGATTTCAAAAAGGACATATGGATATCTCAATGCGGCGCCAACCGTGCGTTGTTTGCTTTGATCGCCCACAAGTGCGCCACGAGGTCATCGTGCAACTGCACGTGCCTTGTTGCATCACGAATTTCCCGATGGGTTGAAAAAATTCTGAAAATTGCAACAGCACGCCGGAGTGTGGGTGGGCCATAGGCCCTAAAATCAAACAACTCGTTGACCAATTGCTTCCTTGTATCTCGCTCACTATTGATGATCATGTTGTGCATGATAGACACATTTGATCTAGCGACCAAGAAAGACAAGGGTAGCGGACGACGACAATACTGGCCTGAGCACACCAAATGCCCGCTCCACATCTTTGCGGACGGCTTCTTGCCTTTTTGCAAAATGACAATTTTTTCTCTCTGAAAGAGTTAAAGATAGTCTTCACAAACGTTGACCAATTAGGATAGATGCTGTCGGCAAGGAAGTATCCCTTGTCATAGTCATGGTCATTGATCACATATTTACATGTCGGAGTTAGGTCTCCAACACCGGCTCATCTGGCTTGGTCCCTGACATGGATATGCTTATCGGGTACCCTACCATGAGGGTACCTGGTGCACGTATCGACTATGCCCAACTATCAGAGCCTACATGAAGCCCATGAAGGAAGGCCCAAACAAGATGGAGTATCCTCCAAGTTTAGCGAAATCATAGTCGGTTTAATCTTTCCTTATATGCAGTTCGAGTCGGTTACGAACACCCGAGACCCAGCCTACTATTTAAGGGCTGGGAGGGCCATCGAACCGGACCACGAAACACCAGAGCCATCAAAACCCTTGCGAGATCGACATCTCGCCGGGATCCTTTGTAACCCTCATATTCGCAAATCAATAACAGACAGGCAGGACGTAGAGGTGTTACCTCCACACAAGGGCACTGAACCTGGGTAAAATCTTTGCCCTGCTTGTCAGCCGACGATACTTCCATCACTACCACGTTCTCTCCCCCATATTCATAACTTAGGGACCTTAACCATGGGTCTTGATGAGTTTACCCCTCGTCAAGTGGCGCCGTCTGTGGGAAAGAATAGTGCTGGATTCGAAGTTTCGCCGGTCCCATCAGCAAACGGCAACTCGCCGATCACATCTGCAAACGGCAACTCGCCGATCTCATCTGCAAACGGCAACTCGCCGATCGAATCTACAAACGGCAACTCGCCGGCCGTATCATCAAGCCACAACTCGCCAATCCAGGCGACACACAGCGATTCACCAAACCACTCGAAAAGCGGCAGTCTGCCCGCTTCACCTGCAAAAAGTTCATCTGCTCCTCTGATGAATTTTGATCCGCACTCGCCAGAGCTTCAGGAGACGTTCTCTGGTCTCGAATCAGGTTTGGATCTAACTGTTGGAGCATTCAGTTTTTTCGTAAACAATCTTTGTACGCAGGACTTGACAGATCCGCGACAACTGGCGCTGGGCGCACCCGAGGCTCCGTCGACTGCATTCACCCATCGCCGATCCTCGAGGCATGCTCACCTACACAACCATGTCGACTGGCGAGATCGACAGGTTCATGATGAAGGAACTCCAAGGCGAGGAGGCTGAATCAGCATACCGCGCAAACGACTACAACTTCAACCTCCCACTCGACGGAAGCTTCGACTGCGGGATCTCCCTCGATGACTTCTACGAGCCCACGTCTCACAACGACATCAACGTCGACTCCGACACCTGCACCAACACCAACCTCGACTCGGAGATCCATAATGGCTTCGCCAATACTGAGATGAGCATAAGCCATGGGCAAGTCGACAACGAGATTCACCTAGAGGATCTACTCGATAAGCATACTGCTCTGACATGAGCCTGGACAATGACGTCGAGTCCATGACTGAGTCGATAGCGCATACACGTGCCCACGGGTCACGCCCCATCAGGTGTACGTCGCCATCTCTGCAGAATCATCTGCAGCCGCAGCCTGCCGCAGGCCTACACAATTCCCATGCACGGTAACTATGCCGGATGGGGTCACAACTCTGACAATCACAGAAGAGATGGCAGCCAAGGCAGACAAAGTCATCAAGCAGTGCACAATGATGCCAGCAGGCTCAACTCCAGAGGAGATGTTGACCTTCCAGTACTTTAACTGGCAGGAATCGCTTCGACTGCAAAACTACCGAGCGGCACTCGAAGAACGCAAAAGGCAAGCCAGCCTATCGAGTGCACGAAGGAGGCAACTATCTCTTAGCTCCACAGGGCAAGCAGCCCCAAGGCAGAGGTCAAGGCTAGCAAGCCTCCCAGAAAACGAGAGAGAAGCAATCACTCGCAACCTGTCGTTCATGACAAAGGACGCTGACGGAATCCCAGTACCCAAAATAGCTGCGGGTGCCCTGCTGTCTGTGGGTGCTTACCTCACTGCAACCTCCAGCGGATGATCCCAACGCTGCCCTGCATCGCCAACAAATCAAATCGCTAGCCCTAGCTGCAAAGGCTATACAGCCAGGAGACAAAACTCCAGGTGGGAGGCGAGATCGTCGACTCACGACACGCAGCACACGACCGTAGTGGTCGAAGCCACCACTCGGATGAAGCAAGGAGAGGCTCTCGCCGGCACAGGTCCAGCAGGAGCAGATCTCGAAGGTCCTACAGCAGCGATTCATACTCTGACCGCGAACCAGAGCCATGCGGAGCCTTGTGCTTCACTCGACGCATCCGCGAGACTCGGATGCCCAAAGGGTTCAAGTTAACATCTGAACAACCCAAGTACAACGGCAGGAAGGAACCGTCTGGGTGGTTAGAAGATTACAGACTCGCCGTCTCGTGCCAGCGAGGCACAAACACCACAGCGATGCAATACATACGACTTATGCTCGAAGGCACAACCCGCGACTGGCTCAAGGCGCTACCCCCGTCGTCATACGACTCATGGGATGATTTCCGCAAAGACTTTATCAAAAACTTCGAGCCTCTTTGTGAGCGCCCGAAGACATTCGAAGAACTGAGAGCTTGCGTCCAACGATCAGACGAGTCGTTGAGATCGTACATACGGCGTTGGACCGAAATACGCAATTCAATAGGCCAAATATCTGAAGATAGGGCCATGGACGCCTTCACAATGGGCCTCGCCAGGAAAGACTTCAAGGAAGCACTTGGTCGCGAAAAGCCAAGTTCCTTGGCTCAACTCCTAAAAATCGCGACTGAGTGGGCAGATGGAGAGGATTCTGTGCGGAGATCCCGCGCTTCTTCACCACGCGACGGTCATGATGGCGGCAGTCGAAGCCGTCGAGACTCATACAGAGATGATCGCAGGCGCAAACGTTCAAAACGTCCTTACGACGACGACAGACCCGAGTTCATGGCGGCTGGTTACACACAACCCCGTGATGACCAAGACAGAAGCAATCGACGCTCGGATGATCGACGGGACAGTCGAGACCGCGATCAGCGGAGCGACAGAAGGCAAGAATGGCGCAAACGCAACAACGTGAAACCCGAGCGATCATTCGAAGAAAAGATGGACGATTGGTGCAGATTCCACCTCTTCAAGGGGGAAGACGGAAAACTACGCTCAAATCACACACTAAGGAATTGCAGGGAGTTCGATCAAATGGCGACTGATTACATGATACGACTCAAAAGGTATAGTCCCGCAACCGCCCAGCCAGCACCTGCACCGGTGCAGCAGCCAATTGCTGTACCCGCCATAATGGGACCTCAACAACCCCCACCGCAGCCCTCATCACAGCCTGGATCAGGCGGGCATATTGCGGGTGCCATACAGCCCATACATCGAGTAGAAGATGATCAATATCCACAGCCCCGCGGGCAGATGAACATGATACAAAAGGGTCGCCCCTCCAACAGGCAGCAAAAACTAATCACTCGACAAGTAAACATGGCCGTTATGGCACCTCCTGCTGTGCCCGAATTTCTGAAGGGATCAGGGACAACCATAAGCTTCAGTCGGGAGGATCACCCCCAGCTGTAGTTCGACCAGGGCATGCTGCTCTGGTACTCGACGCGCAAATCGGAGGCTACGCCATGACCAAGGTCTTCATGGATGGAGGCAGCGGCATAAACATCATCTTCGCGGACACGCTCCGCAAAATGAACAGGTCAGTCGAAAACCTCCCAAAATCTTCAAATACCTTCCACGGTATCGTTCCTGGCAAAGCAATCAGCCCAGAAGGCACCATACAACTCGACGTTACGTTTGGGGACAAGAGCCACTTCAAGACAGAGTCGATTGAGTTCGAGGTCGTCGACTGGAAATCACAATACCATGCTATCCTTGGGCGCCCGACGTTCGCCCGATTCATGGCGGTGCCACACTATGCGTACCTCATGCTGAAGATGCCAGGACCAAAGGGAGTCATCACTGTCCGTGGAAACTTCCAAAGGTCTGACGCTTGCGACCGCGAGTTCAGCAAAATCTCCGAGACATTCGGCATGGAACAGACACTCGATGACCTGGCGATCTCCAACGACCGCACACTCCTGCCAGAGCATAAAAAGCTGGCAGTCGACAGATCTTCAATGCAACAAATGACACAAGGTCGCATCAGGTGCACCCGACCGACCCGTCCAAGACAGTCAATGTATCTTCGAGTCTGCCTATCGCATAGGAAGGCGCGCTCGTCGAGTTCCTCCGTGAGAACTGGGAAATATTTGCGTGGTGTCCAGCCGACATGCCAGGTATTCCCAGGGAATTCGCCGAGCACTCTCTCCAATTGTTTCCAGATGCAAAGCCAGTCAAGCAAACGATGCGCCGAATCTCCGGCCCAAAGCGAACCGCAGTCGAGTCTGAAGTCGACCGGTTACTCGCAGCAGGATTCATCAGAGAAATCAAGAAATCACAATGGGTGGCCAACCCTGTACTCGTGGAGAAGAAGCATACAGACATCCTTCGGATGTGCGTGGATTTCACAGCACTGAACAAGTGCTGCCCAAAGGATCACTTCCCGTTACCTCGAATCGACCAGATCGTCGACTCCACCGCCGGATGCGCACGACTGTCCTTTCTGGATGCTACTCAGGTTATCACCAGATAAGGATGAAGAAAGAAGATGAAGAAAAAACGGCGTTCATAACCCCACTCGGGGTCTACTGCTACACAACATGCCCTTTGGGCTCAAAAACGCGGGTGCAACATACCAGCGCATGATGCAAGACTGCCTCAAAAAGCAAATCGGACGCAACGTCCAAGTCTATGTGGATGACATCGTTATCACCACAAGGGAAGAGCACACACTACTCGACGATTTGAGGGAGACGTTCGCCAACCTCAAACGCTTTCATATCAAGCTCAATCCAAGAAGTGCACGTTCGGCGTTCCAGCCGGGCAGCTCTTGGGGTATCTAGTCTCTGCCCGTGGAATCGAAGCAGACCCGGAAAAATACAGGCCATCCTCACAATGCAAAGGCCTTCAAAGCTTCACGATGTGCAGAAACTGGGGGTCGAGTGGCAGCGCTCAGTCGATTCATCAGCAACTGGGCGAAAAGGCACTGCCATTTTATCGACTGATGAAGAAGGCGGACAAGTTCGAGTGGACACCAGAAGCCGAAGCAGCCTTCACAGATCTCAACGGATCCTCACAAGCCCTCCAATCCTCGTTGCACCTAAGGAACGGGAGCCGCTATACCTGTATGTCTCGGCTACAAACAGGGTGGTGAGTACCGTGCTGGTAGTCGAACGCATGGAGGAGGGGCACGCCCACAGCATACAACGTCCAGTTTACTACTTGAGCGAGGTTCTCTCCATATCAAAGCAGCGGTACCCGCACTATCAAAAGCTGGCCTACGCTGTGTTCATGTCCTCAAGAAAGTTGACGCACTACTTCACAGAGCACCCGATCACCGTGGTAAGTAACTCAGCAATCGGTGACATCCTCACAAACCCCAATGCAACTGGGCGAGTCGCAAAATGGCTCATCGAGCTGGCACCAAGAGACATCAAGTACGAGCACCGAAGGCCATCAAAGCACAAGTTCTACCCGACTTCACAACCGAGTGGATTGAAGCTCAGTTGCCTGGTGTCCCAGACTTGTCCAACTCATGGACAATGTACTTTGATGGGTCTAAGAAGCATGAAGGCGCGGGAGCAGGCGTCATCCTCATATCACCAAAAGGCGACAAGCTCGCTATGTTTTGCAGATGGGATTCAAACTACCCTCCAACAACGAGGCTGAGTACGAAGCCTTGATCCATGGCATGAGGATGGCAAAAGCACTTGGGTGCACTCGATTGATGATCTACGGCGACTCGAATCTTGTGGTGCAGCAAACAATGAAGGCCTGCGACGCCATAGCAGACAATATGATCGCCTACCGTGACCTGTACAACACACTGGAGGGCAGCTTCGATGGCTGCGAGTTGCGGCACATAGGAAGAGAAAGTAACGAAGAAGCAGATGCTAGCTAGCCAACCTTGGCTCAACTGGCGCGCAAGTTCCACCTGGTGTTTTCCTCGAGCGCATTGAGCACAGATCCATAAAGGAGAAACGAACACCTCCTACATCGACTGCACCAGTCGAGAACAAGGCGCCCAGCACAGAGGATCCTCCAGTCGAGGTACTCCTCATTGAGCCAACCTGGACTCAACCTTTCCTGGCGTACATACTCCGCAACGAGCTACTAGATGACATAACCGAGTCCCGGCGCGTCACTCGAAGGTCCAAAGCATACACCGTTATCAACGGCGAGCTATACAAACGAAGCATATCAGGTATGTTCCAAAGATGCATCGCATTCGAAGATGGCCAAGCCATACTTCGAGATATTCATGCAGGTACCTGCGGGCATCATGCCAGCAGTCGATCACTCGTAGCCAAAGCCTTTCGAGCAGGTTTTTACTGGCCCACAGCACTCAAGGACGCAGAAGACATAGTCAAAAGGTGCATCGGCTGCCAAAAATTCGCGACAAAGCCACACGCACCCGCATCAGCGTTGAAGACAATACCATTGGCCTGGCCTTTCGCCCAGTGGGGGCTCGATATGGTGGGCCACTCAAAAAATCGTCGCATGGCGGGCATACTCACCTCCTGGTGGCAGTCGACAAGTTCACAAAGTGGATCGAGGCGGTCCCTATCACAAATTCGACTGCTACTACGGCAGTCAACTTCATAAAGAGCATAATCTACCGCTTCGGTGTCCCAAACAGTATCATCACTGATAATGGCACAAACTTCACGGCTGAAGAGTTCCGGAATTTCTGCAAAGAGCAAGACATTACGCTCAACTATGCATCCGTGGCGCACCGCAATCCAATGGCCAAGTCGAAAAGGCCAATGGACTCGTAACAAGCGGGATCAAGAAGCGCCTCCTGGTGCCACTCAAAAGGGCCGCGGGGGCTTGGGTCGAAGAACTCCCATCTGTGCTATGGAGCCTACGCACAACCCCCAACGCTTCGACCCAGTTCACACCATTTTTATGGTCTACGGCGCAGAGGCAATCCTGCCATCAGACGTAAGGTTCAATGCACCGCGAGTCGAGGCATACAACGAAGACGATGCAGACGAGGCACTCGAAGACGCAGTCGACTTGCTCGACGAAGCACGCGACACGGCCTTGGCCCGCACAGCTGTTTACCAGCAGGATCTCCGCAACTATCATAGCCGTCGACTGCGCACCAGGTCTTTCGTTGTTGGCGATCTGGTTCTTCGACTGAAGCAGAAGAAGGTGCACAAGCTCGCTTCCCCATGGGAGGGACCCTTCATCATCACTGAGGTCCTTGGTGGTGGCGCATATCGACTGAAGCACGCGAAGACAGGCGAACTTTCACATAATCCATGGAACGTTGCGCATCTGCGCCGTTTCTATGCATAGTGTGCTCTCAGTCATACAATGTAATAGGCGATATGTCGGATGGCTTCCTTACCAGGGTACCTACGGGGCTGGAAGGTTTTTAATGAGGCGGCCTGCAGCCTAATATTCAAAAGTGGAATATAATCAATGTTCCTCCTACTTTTTCGTGTTTACTACTCGCATAATCCATAACTTAACCGCACCCGAAATACTCGGGGGCTGCGTTCTCAATCACACGAGCTCTTGCTCCTGCAAAAACACAATACCTTAGCCGCACCCGAGCACTCGGGGGCTGTGTCACAAGGATCCAAACAAGAACACAACAACTTTGCAGTCGCACTCGAATACTCGGGGGCTGCACAGTCATCGCTTCACAATCAAACATATATTTCATAAACCCCCACTCGATTGACTCGGGGGCTGGGCAAATACAAAAATGCTCAATTCATATACAAAGAGTCACAATTTACACTCGGGGGCTGCCCCCTTTACAAAAAATTGCACTCGCAAGCTATTCTAATCCTCTGGCTCCTCTTTGATGGGCAGCAAAGAACCACAAAGTGTTCGTGAGTTCGCTCGACTAGCGTCTCCGCAGCACTAATAGTGTCATCCAGATCTCTTTGTGCCAAAATCGTTCCGTGTGCGGGTGGCGGCAGCACCAAAGTTGGTTTTCGGCTACGCACATACGCCATGGCCGCGTTGGCCCCAACCACAAGTTTTTGCGTCAGCAACTCTCGAATAGGAGCTACATGGCGAAAAACATTTAGCAAGGCGTGGATCCCTTGTGGTTGTGGCCCAGACGGAAAGAGAGTCTCATTGAGACGAGCAAACGCCATCCGACACAACTCAAGTAATTGGGCACTCCGCCAGGTGCGATCCTTCAAAGTGGCGAGTATGCGAGCATGATACCTTTGAAGCCAAAAATGTTGACGTCCAGTCGTGGGGTTGTCAACTACACTATCCAAACGCTCCTCCACTCGGGTCTGCTCCGCCTGGCGGTCGTCAACAAAGCCTGCAACACGGGCACACCAGTCAGATCAAAAGGACAAAGCTGTTCAGAAAGCTTGTAAACAGAGCAAGACTCGAACTCACACTCGAGTTGCCTGTTCACTAGTTCCATCTCTCCGAGCACATAATCCTCGCGTTGGGTAGCCAATGTAGGCCTCATTTTCAGCCGGTTCAGTTCATTCTGGGCGTTCTTCAGGTCCTGCTCCATTTTCACAAATTTAGTTTTCATAAATTCTATCACCTTGGCATCATTTACCACCTGAGCCTGTGTTCGGGTGGTGGCTGGAGCTTGCGAGGAATCAGTCGAAGCAGCGGATTTCCGTGACTGTTCAAAAAGGCATAATCACAAACACAAAGTTTGTATCAGAAGCAGGAATTCAAGGCATAAGTTGGAGACAAATAGCATACAGCTCTTCGAGTGTAATACACATTAGCAAAAGACCACTGGCATTACAAGTAGCAAAACCAAGCGCATACTCGCGCAGTTCAAGGGAATAATTACATGACATAAAACACGGGGTGCAGCTACCCTAGGCCTAGGATGTCGACTCTGACCTAGCCCTAAGCAAACGAGCAGCAGCCTCTGCAGCTGGCGCTCCATGGTGGCCATAAAAACTTCGGCCAGTCGCGCGGCTGGCTCACTAACGCCCCTCAGAGGCACGGGCTTCCCGTCTGGCCTCCGCGGGATATCAGAGAGAGCTTTCTCGTAGTCACACTCTACCCCGTGACCCATAAGGAGCTTGAGGGTGGACTCCGAGCCGCGTACCGTGAGGGCGCGTGCGAAATCCGCCATGGTGGACGTCCCCGGGCCAAAAACGTCGGCGAAGCCATCTGCAGTCGCTGGTACCTCACCACTCGGGAGAACAGTCTTGTACACGGCGCCGAGCGTACTCGCTGATTTGGCGAGTGCATCCTTCGCTTGTGTGCACACGGCGCCAAGGTTGCTCATAACATGGTCGAGTGACAGCTCGTCACTCGCCCTATCTGCAGAGGCCGGCGCGCCAACAGCTTCTTTACAAATCAAAAAAGGGCAAAGGTCATTGCATGACAATTGGCAGCTACACCATAAGTTCACAAGGAAAGAAATGTTTACCTCCCATGATCTGCGCAAGTTGTGCCAGCTGTTCAGCATATCCTCGCTCGCGCACAGCAGCTGAGTCGATGGCAGCATCTAGCTCCTTCTTCGCCTCAGTGCGTTGTGCAGCGAGTGCCTCCCCAGCTCCTTCTTTTCGCCTGAAGCAGTAAATCACATACAGTTCATAATCGACAAAGCCAGTCATTGCAAAACGAAGGTTCAAAATCAATCAGCAAAAGAGAACTTACGGCTGAGCCGCTCTAGGTCGCTGCGCAGCATATCCCTCTCCTGCTCTACCTGTACATAAGCCTTGGCGGATTCCGCCAAGATGCGGTAGAAGGGCTGCAAACATACGCAGTGGGCATAAGATGTAATGAACACAGACCCAAATACTACGGGTTGGGCAAAAGATACTCACATGATTTCTCCAAGGCTCAGAAGTCGAGGAAGATGTCCCGACCTCTACAGTTGCTGCCACCTTGGTCGCCTCCACAACCGCAGTAGTGGCCATCGGTTGGGTGACCTCGGGTGCAACTTGGGAGATGTTCGGGTGGTCCGGGGTCGGAACCTTTTCGGCTGGCGGAGTCGCAGGTTATCGTTTTCAGCACTGCGAGTGGCACAAATGGAAGGACAATAAGCACAAGTATGCAACAGCAGACAATTTCATATCATACGCAAAGACACAAACCTGCGCTCCTCGTCTTCCTCGTAATCGAGATCTTCAAAATTTGGGCCCCCAAATGCTGGAGCGCCACTCGAGCGAGGAGGAGGAGTGAGCTCGTCGAGCACACACGCAAAGGAGCGGCCCTGGGAACAGGTGGTGAGCCTGATTCTTCGTCATCCTCCAAGACCTGCTCCTTCGCGGGTGAACCAACTGCAGAAGGTGCCTTCTTGGCCAGTCGACGACGCTTTGGAGGCGCGGTTTCGACTTCGTGGTCTGAGGTGGCCACTTCTTCAGTCTGCACCTCCTCTACTGCGTCCTCTTCATCCTCCTCCACATGCGAAGTGTTGGCGGAAGGGATTGGAGACTGATCCCCCTTCGCCTCCACGTCTTGCACTTGGGTTTCTTCAGTTGGGCCATTTTCAGGCAGAGGAGGGAGAGAGGCGGCAGTCGAGTGGCCCTACACAACACATATTACAAAGGCAAAGTTAGAAGCAAAAAACGAAGACCGCGAAACATACGAGTGGCAACTCCTAAACTGCAAGCAAACCATAAAGCATACATACCTCAAGCAAAGGGTTCTCCAACCCATACGGAGCAACGGGGCAGTCGACGTTGCACGGGTCGGTTGCCGTCAGGTTGGTGATTGACCGCACACGCGCCAGTAACTCGTTCCTTGACAGCTCCTCCTGGCTCATTCGGGTGGGGTCACTTGCGCCCTCATACTCCCACATGGGGTGCGCTCGGGCACGGATTGGCCACACCCGCCTCTTCACAAAGGTGACAATCAAGTGGATGCCCGTGACCTTGTCCAGCATATTTCCAATCTGGGTCATCAAAGGGCCTGCCTCCGCCATTTCTTCGGCTGAGAGCTGGTGGTCCCACGCCTTGGTCTTGGCAAAAGCAGCAGTCGAGAAGTTGGTGACTGCGCCCTGCTCGACACACGCATAAAACCATCCTTTCCTCCAGCCTTGTGCGGAGTCGACGGTCTTCAGGCGAAAATACCTGGTGTCGCTGCGGACTTGGATCCCGCAGCCGCCAACAGGATAGGTGCGGCCTCCTCCCCTGTTGGGTCGCACCATGAAAATGGCTTTCCACAGCGCCCAGCTGGGTGCGACGCCGAGGAAGCACTCGCATAGCGTGATGAAACACGCTATGTGCAGAACACCGTTCGGGGTGAGATCATGGATCTGCACCCCGTAGGCAAAAAGAAGACCACGAACAAAGTCGTGGAGGGGAAGTGAAAATCCCCTGGGCAAAAACTCAGCAAAGCAAACGCGCTCGTTGGCGCGTGGTTCGGGCAGTACCTCCTTAGGTGATGGCGCACGAACCGCCAGTTGTTCCGCGGGAGGCAGCAGGCCCTGCCCGCGGAGCTTGATCAGATGGGCGTCCTTGATGGTGGACTTCGCCAATCCCCTTTGCTCTTCTTCAGGGCGGCGGCGGTCGTAGATGAACTCGCCGCAATCTTCTTGCCCTTGGCCGCATCGGTCGCGGCAGCAGTAGCAGCACCACGCTTGGCACCTTCGCCCTTCGCCATTGCTGGAGTGGATGGGTGTGGTGCAGAAAGCTTGGGTGCAAGAAAGCAACGGAGGCACAGCGCGAGGAGGAAGATGGGGAAACAGGGGCGGCGCAGGGAGCAAATGGCAAGTAAAAAACTCTGCCAGCGCCGTCCCCCCTATTTACCACAAGTCACACAAAGAATCGTGACCGTTGAAACAAAAGCATACGCTCCGCGCGACATCTACCCGTACACGTGGCGGCCATGGAGAGTAACCGTCGCCGGCCACTCCGCCCACTACGCACGAGAATCTAGGAGCCATCATTACGCCCCGTAAAAATAGCGCCAGAACGGTCAAATCCAGTCCAAGCGACGTCGTCCTTGGTCAGCTCTGCATAAAGGGCCCACACAGCAGTGTCGCGTCCCATCAGTCTTCACAATCACGCCACCGCTTGTCGAAATGGCAGTCGCAAAATGCGTCATGGCTGACGTTATTTCTTCTTGCACAACTGGCATAAAGGTCACTCGATGATTTCCACGAGTGGTAGCGCATAAGAATTTCGATTGATCTTTCAGCATAGGCAAGGGATGTTAGTCGATCGCTATTCGACTAAGGCATCGTACTCCCATCAGGAGCATATCAAAAAATTCTTTGACTAATATGTGCAGGATTAAAAGATTTTGAGATTATCTCCATTGCAAGCAATAAAGCACAATCTCGGGGGCTACTCCCATCGGGAGCGCTGTCGCGCACCCGATTGAATGACGGCAAAATATCAGTCGACAACTATTCGATTAAGTTCATAAACAAAATCATACTCGAAATATTCCCGGGTTGTATCTGACGATCCTCGGATGCTGCATGCATAGTGCAAAGGTAAGACCCGCCGATCAGTCGAGCTGGGCTAGGGACCGCTCCAGCAGCGCTATCCTTAAACTTTCCGTGTCAGCAGACATGATGAAAAATCCCGACGGACGCGTTGGGTAAATTCAAAACTATACTGCAGTTCGATTCATAAGACCTCAACGGCCGTTTTGAGTCTGTCCAGTTTGTTCCAGATTCGAGTCCGGGACTCGAGTTTGATTGAAAGCTAGTATGGTTTTGCCCGAATGGTAGTTAACTGGCCCCGATCCGTCGTGTGTGCCGGGCCTGCTAAGCTAATATCCCTTGATTATCATAAGCAAAAATCACAGTCGATGAAACATTCGACGTAGCCAAACATGTGTTATTTCATACAGGAATTCCAAATTATATGATACAGATGTAAAAGAATGTAACGTGCACAGATGTACGAGTCCATGCCCGACTCTTCGAATCAGACAAGTACTCGGGGGCTACTGACATGGATATGCTTATCGGGTACCCTACCAGAGGGTACCTGGTGCACGTATCGACTAGGCCCAACTATCAGAGCCTACATGAAGCCCATGAAGGAAGGCCCAAACAAGATGGAGTATCCTCCAAGTTTAGCGAAATCATAGTCGGTTTAATCTTTCCTTATATGTAGTTCGAGTCGGTTACGAACACCCGAGACCCAGCCTACTATTTAAGGGCTGGGAGGGCCATCGAACCGGACCACGAAACACCAGAGCCACCAAAACCCTTGCGAGATCGACATCTCGCCGGGATCCTTTGTAACCCTCATATTCGCAAATCAATAACAGACAGGCAGGACGTAGGGGTGTTACCTCCACACGAGGGCCCTGAACCTGGGTAAAATCTTTGCCCTGCTTGTCAGCCGACGATACTTCCATCACTACCACGTTCTCTCCCCCATATTCATAACTTAGGGACCTTAACCATGGGTCTTGATGAGTTTACCCCTCGTCAGTCCCCGTGGAGCCAAGTTTGGCTGGTGCAGCACCGCAATAGCAAATGCGGTGACACCGGCGGAAGCGCATGTTGATAGTTGTGAACTCCACCACCCGCAAGAAGGACGATGAGCCGACGATTCGACCACCCAAGCTAGACTCGATCAACGAGTAGTAGAGCAAATCCTAGGGTTTCAAATTTTATTTGATGTCCTAGTTTATCTTTCTCAACTTTTATCCAATGTAAATTACATGAACTTGCAATCGTTTGAAACAATTCAACTAAAAAAAATCTGGCAATGGGTGGACCAAATGGGTTGCCGCTGTTGGGTGCCATGGCTAGGAAAGGGCGATCAAAGATCGAACGTTTCTCCATATGCCCACCCAAATATACCGAAGCAGACACATTCGTGCATGATTTTGGGTTGGCCCGCTGGAGTTTCCTTTACTAAGGTAGCTAGAGGATAACAAGCTTGAAAAGTTCAAGGACCTTTTTCCAATTAATCTTCCGAGGAGAGTAGTTACCCAGGACGAGCGAGCAATGTTTTTTTTTCCTTTTTGATTGTGTGGTGCAGTTATCCCGTGGTGTGTGGCTCTTGTGATTGTACCGAAGATTTTCGGTTAACCCTAATCACAATCCAGAGTTAGACTTTAATTTGTCCTAATCGGCCCTTTGGAAAACTTTCGGGCACTCATGACCCCTCAGCCGCGGCCCTTGTGTGCGGACCCATGCCTCCATCTCGCCGTCGAGTCGCCCCAGCTGGAGACTGGAGTGCGTCGTGGCCGATGGACAAGCGTCAACTCGACAATCCAACACATCATTTGTTTCCTCTTTTAGTCCAACCCTCACAAAAAATGTTAATTTTCCTCAAAAGAATAGACACCACATCGCTCAGTTAAAACAAAGAAAAATCTTAAGAAACTCCAGCAATTGGCACATTCTGACAGAAAAGTCGCCGTGTTACCCTTATTATCCTACGGGCATAAATGTCGTAATCTTAAAAACAGATCTACTGGAGTGGTATATAAACTTCGTGAAGAGCCTATTTGGTTCAAAAGATTTTTTAAAAAATCATATGATTTCAATCCTTAGAATTCTTTTCTACAGCATGTCAAAAAAAAACTTTTCTACGGACTCCATTTGGTTCAAATGAATGAATCCTCCAAGAATTATATTCCTACAGTATAATTTCATAAGATTTGTAGCAAGAGGTTAAACCTCTTGGAAAATTTGTATGTTCCTATTTTTTGATAAAGAGAATTTTATTATTGGAAGAGTTTTAAGCATAACACCCGACCCTGCATAGGTAGGATGCACACAACCACCTCAAGTCCACAAGTCTCAAGAAACAAAAGAAAAAAGGTGAATTACATATCATAATGAGAAATTGTATAGACAAGGTGATGGAGGGAAAATCCACATATTATGCTGCCATCCATGTTGGGGAAAAAAATCCCTCGCAGAATCCTCTAACTGTGTAGACACCTCCGTGAATAGGACGCGGTGCTCCACATGCTGTAGAAGCGCCCATGAACGGATCGTACCTGTGCACCGGTAGATGACCTGCATAAGAGACGATTTTTTATCATTAAAAACCTTGTCATTTCTACATAGTCATAGCGACCAGATAACGATAATCGCTCCCACCCTAATCAGTAGTTTAAATCTAGAATCCACACTGTTGAGCCAGTTGCCGAAAATATTGGGAACGCTTCGAGGTGGGTATAAGTTAGAGGCTATCTGGATGGCCGACCGTATATATCTAGCAAACTTATACTGAAAGAAAAGGTTCTTTATACTCTCATCATGATGACAGAAGACACACTTTTTACTTCCCTGCCAATTCCGCTTTGTAAGGTTATCTCTAGTAAATATTACATCTCGACGAAGATACCACGCAAAAACGTTAGTTTCTAGCGAGATCTTCATCTTCAAATTTTCTTATTATTATCAACTGGGACATAGAATTCACAGAGAATTTACCATTCTCATTGACATTGAGATTCCATCAAAATTTATCGGGTCCTTCCGTCAAGTGCACCAAAGTTAGACGCCTGTGAACCCACATACTTTCTTCTTAAAAGGGTTTGCCAAACCCCTTCTTCAGTCAGAAGCTTGAAAATACACTGGTCAAGGAGGGCCATGTTCTTAACATGTAGGTCATGAATATCGTGTCCTCCTTGGTCCTTGGGTCAGCCAACCACACTTCACTTAGTCAATCGATACTTTCTCTTCTCACTATTCCCTTACCAAAAGAATCTTGATCGAAAATAATCCAGTTTTTTCAAAACTCCTTTTGCAAGTTGGAAGAATGATACTCCAATTTCTTTTGGAAATAGTATCATATACAGCACCATACTACTTACTTAGTACTGAATTAATGAGTAATCCCTCCGTTTTTTAATATAAGATGTTTTAGGTGTTATACATGTTGTCTAGATACATAGTAAAGTGAGTGAACATGGACACTAATACATGTCTACATACATTTTTATACACGTGCATGTGAATGAAGTCTAAAACATCTTATATTAAAAAACACGGGGATTACCAATCTGTCCTAAGGATAGTAATTTGTCCTTCCAGCTATTTAATGTAGCCTAGACGCTCCTCCACCAATTTTCATTCAGTATTTATGATTCTCCGATAATAAATCACAATACCCAAATAAGAAAATTAGCCCTGCCCGCAGCATACAGGGAAAATTATGAGCTAGGCACGTATTTAAGCAGGAGCTGTGACGCCGCTTGCCTTTTTCCGGTGTTTTTTAGATGTGTAGGGTGTTGACACCATGTTGTCATCGGAGCGAGGCGATTCTAGACGGCGGCGACCGCTTTATCTGGTGACCTCCCATTCCCGAGCGCACGCGACTCTACTCGTTCTTGTCTGGGATCCTTCCGTCATTTTGATCTTTGCAGGGTCCTCCTTGTAATTTGCTGAATTTCTTTTCAGGCCCTTGTACTCACGAAAAAAAAAAAACGAAACGTGTAATAATTAATTGAACTGCGTGTTTGTTGTTGGGGGGTTGCTGTCACGGTGCGCATGAAGCCACAAGGACCGCTGTTGGACCATGGCACTACTAATTTTTTTATTTTTCATCAACTTTTTCTTTTGAAGATAAAGTACACGAGGCCCCATTTGCAGATTTGGGAGATGTTGTCATGCTGCTAGGCGCCAAACACAAAAACATGATGTAGCTCGACCGACATGTAGCATGTTTTTTCATGTGAATTTTCTTGTATCTGAGGCCTAGGTTTGGCTTTAGTCATAATGAAAGAAATATTTTCCGTGATGCAAGTGGTCACAAAAATTAATATCACAAGCTGTCCCTATTTGTTAATATAGTGAATTAACAATAAATACAACAGCCTGTAATATAGGTGTTTCTGCTTTGCATGTCACTGAATCGTATATCTCAGATCTTTTCTGTCTAAATGTCAGGGTCAGGTCCGCTAGTGAGGTGACGGGGTAAGGATCATGTAATTATACCCCAAACACAAATTTCAGTAAAATTATTGTGCTAACTAAACATGAATGAAACCCAGCCAAATTCTCTGCGCCGAGAGCGCTTCTCTTACCCTAGCACATCGTGGGGGAGGTAATGCCATCCTCCATCGTCAAGAATTCCATTGCAGCATTGCATCTTGATTGCACACCCCATTGTTCCGAGCAGTGTATATATATGCATGCGCCATCCCACATTTTGCTAAACCACGGCGTTGACTTCCGCAGAGAAAATTTCCTGCCTCAGCCATGCTTAGCCCCAAGCTGACGAATAGAGTCGGGGCCAACCAGGTATATCCGTCTCGGGCTGCTCTTGTACCGGAACACCACTACTCCTTTGTAAGCTGCCCGTGGAACACCATCCTGGAAAAAAAGGAAAACAAAACAAGAATCATCACATACATAATGTCAAACAGACTCCAGATCATTTGAGACTTAGGTTGTACGAGTTTCCAGTCCAAATTGTGTCCAGCAAAATTGTAAGGCATGTCATTTTGTATTAGAGCAAAGAATTGCTGCTAAGACATCACATCGATATTCTCACTTGGCATACTTGAGAAAGATGTACAAATTAGGTTGAGTTAGCAAGTAACCTTCCACTCTTCCAATATCCCAAAATGGCGAGCTATACGCTCGAAATCTCCCTGGTCGTCGTACTGAATCCTGACATCTGAATCCATACTGTGGGCCTTCAACAAAGCATCGGATCCGTGCAGAGGTGTGGCATTAGCCACATCTGCGCCAAATTGGATCAAGAACTTGTCCTATTGTTACCAGAACAAATATTAGGCACACACTCTATGGACAATAATACTTTCTGAAGAACAGATTAATTCTCACCTCCTTGAGGTAGCTTAGGTCCTCCGAGTTCCAGTCAATCTATGGCCACAAAACGGAACGAGTAAATCTCAGCAACAAAGCATTTTTACAAAATGGAAAAATGTGGGAGGACTTGCATACATGAACATCATTTAACTTGATTGGTTCCAGATATTTCTCGAAGAATTGTCCCATGCTTGACCCCTGGAATGGAAGTATAAAAATGAAAGTGTAAATGCCAGCAACCCTGAACCAATGGCTTAAATATTGAAGTGCTGATCTGTAGGTTACTGCATGCAAAATTGCGACCATAAATTCACATTGGTGTAGAATAGCCAACATACATGCTCGCCGAAATTGTATGTTCTGCATACTTCTGGCCGAACAAATTGCCGATCTTTGTGTACCTCCTTCAGCCTCACCCAATCATCCCAATAAGTAAACACTTGTCAAGGAAGAACAAGATGATAGAAGGTACTAGAAAGACATATCCGCTAATCTAAAAATCAGCAGGCAACAGTAAGGATATGCTTTGGGCCACTTTGGTGACAGCTCCATCCATGTTGGCTTTGTTAACATCCATCCAAGCCCAGGAAAGAAGTCCGAACGGTAAAGAGCTTCTGCAAAGTGTTATCCAGAAAATGAGAACCTTTCCCTATTAATGCAAAAAGAAAGTTGAACAGAGGCCTTTCATTGTACTAACTTGGATCATGAACGAACTGCCTTTGCCCATTGTCATTCCAAGAAGAAACAGCCATTATCGTCCTTCAATACCACAATGAAAAAAAATTACAGCCACGTAATTAGACAGATTTGATATTAATTCATTGACTTTCCCAGTATAATCAGAGTATAGTGTCACATACTTGTCATTGTCAAGTAGTTTCGCTGCTGCCTCGAAGTAGTCGAAGAAATCTGGGGCGATCTCCATGTCATCTATTAACCAATTAACCATGGAAATAAGATTGTATGCGGAAATGTCTAAGAACAAAATACTCAACGGATCATCACAAAGATCAAACCTTCCAAAATGATTACTCGATCGAAATTATGCTTAACGAAGAGCGCATCCAGGGCCCATTTATAGTGTTCTGAATTAGGAAACATCTTTAGGATGAGAATCGATAATATCATCAGTCTTAAAAACCACATCAATTGAGGAACACCTACTAGCTATCTTGTAATATGCTATCAATTCTCCTGGTCTTTCTGTGCGCACAGGTTCAAGATCTACATGCTGCAACACATCAAAGGCAAAAGGAACAGTAAAGAGTGTTAGTTAGACAATTCATCTTCTGGTATGCTTACAAAAAAACTGGAAATGCTATCAAGGCAAGTATTTCTTTCCAGACCTGCATAAATGTTATTTGATTATAACTCAAAGCTTTCTTTTTTACTTCTCCATTTGTTCCATCCTGCGAATGGAAAAAGCAATGAAAAATGTCCTCCCCACACACTTGAAGAGACTAACAGCACGAGCTGAAATTGCTATCACCAGTACCTGAGATATAAATAGTGGAAACTTAGAAGCAACTGTTTTCTGGTACCTGGAAAAGTTATCATCCATCATTTGGTCATGAAGGGTGTTCTACGAAGTGAAACCTATGCGGATACAAATGGAGCAAATAGGCTTCATAAACGGACTAGGGAAATTATACAGTCTTTGTATCCTTAGAAATATTGTATGGAAATTCAATGGTGTCGTGGTCAACAGTGCAACTCGATTCCATATATAACTGCCGCAAGGTTTCACCCACTGAGTGGGATCTTAGTGTGGCTATAAATTAAACAAAACATCAGACAGCTCATTTTTTCAGCTTTTCAAAAATAAAAGAATGGAGACATAAAGCATACTTCAGGATAGATTCAACTGTCCTCTGCAAATAATCTGGTCGACTGCAAGCCATTATGACAACAGCGGCAACAGGAACCTGATGTACAAGAAGAGATCAGATTCATATTGTAAAGCTGAAAAATGATCAAGATTACATACCACGTTCTTGTTTACTAAGGTATGCACACTCCTTTCTGCATCCAAATGAAATTTTAAGATAGTGTTAGATTTTCAAGTTCCCGATGTATCAGTTGCATTTTGACATTCAAACCGAACTAAATGTATTTGCCCTAATTTTTAATACAGTGCTATTTATTGCAAATCCGTATCTAAACAATATTTCTGGAAGCATGCAAAGGTCAACACACTTGGTTTTCAACAGATCTTTATATTTTCTTTTGATGAAACCTGCCCAAATACTTTCATATGTAGAAGTTCCAGAAAATAATAATTTGAATCTATATTGTTTCAAGAAGAAAACATGCCAATTTGAACAACATGCATGTGATGAGGCTCCAATGTGGTAAAGTTTCCATTCAAGTCTGGCCCTCAAAAAATATATACTCAGGGCTTCCCCCATAGTTTTTGGTCAACAAAAAGTATGGCAAAGTGTGGATAAAAAAACACATTGTCCAACGACCTAAATGTTTGTATCACAGTATGATTGACTAAACAGCAGGAGGCCTGGGAAATTCATCTACTGTAGCAGAGACAGGCGGAAAAAAAGCTGTTGTAACAATTAAAAGCTAAACAGAGGTAACGGATTCATACTTTCAAGGTCCTGAATTAAAATCTTGAGCTGCACACGCTCCTCGTCTTGGCGTACCTTCATCTCTGTTGCATTCACAAAAGGTTAATATTGCAAAATGCCTACCGGATCCATTACAGTCAAGTTATCGATGCCTATACACAGGTCAGAAAAAAGAGGAAATTTTTCATAAAGCAGGGGAAAGATAACTGTAGTGCCTATGTTCAGATTTTGGTCGACGATTGCACACGACAGATCAATCTAGAAGCTGTAAAAGAAATCCCTATGGCTAGAGTAGCAAGAACGCAAAACATCGCCTGGATTTGTAAATACAAGTGTACAACCGTCACGGAGTAGCAAAGATTGCACTAGCCTAAGTAAACCTTAAGAGCCATGCTCCTCGGATAAATAAGCCCGGAGTATGCCACGGAACTAATAATATATGTGTTGAAGCATTTGACCGTTGAATGGCAGCATCAGATTTGTGACAGCAAATAAGTATCACTGTATCAGTACCTTCTAGTGCAATAATCTTCTCCTGCTGCATGCTGACCTGATCGATCATGGAGCGTAGCTGGCTGGTGCATCTGCTCTCTGATTTTTCCTGCACCAAACTACATGTGTTATTAACCCCTAAAGATGAGCATGGTAGACAGAAGAGAGGCGAGAAAGATAGATGGGGGAGCAGGGGAATGCTTGGTCACCGCTTCCGCGAGGCGTTCGGCGTGATGAGACTGGGTAGCAAACAGCCGCACCTGGAGATGCAAAGGGGAAACAATTCATCAGGGAGAGGTGAGGTAAAGTAGGCCAAGAGACCCGGATTCCACCGTCATCTTTAGTCGAATCTGATCTACAGAGAAGGAGGAGAAGTGGCGATCAGATCCCCGGCGACTGGCTGACCCGAATGGATCTGATTCGCGGAGAGAGGGAGACACGGTGGGTTTACCTGGATGTATATGAAGGCCGCAGCGGCGGCGAGGAGGAGGAGCCGGAGGTCGCAGGGGCTACGAGCCATCGCCGGCGGGCCCGGACGCGGCGGAGGAGACGGGGAAGAGCAGTCACGCTCTGTATGTCAACACTCGTCTACTGCTTTTTCCCGAGAAAATTGCATATAACACCAGTCTTTGTTGCAAAAGTTGCATAAAACACAGAATCAAACCATCTTTTGCAGCACACCCCATCTTTTGATCTAATAGGCTGCAGCAAGCCCAAATAGGTAGTTTAGGGGCTTAACACGTATCCGACAGGTGGGCCCATGCTTACTTACCGTATCCAATTGTCCAGAAAAATATATATTGTATCCCTCCTGACCTCGGTTGTACAGAGCAGAATCGGTTCCTATCTCGTCTCAACCGAAACCAGTGAAACACTTGAGCAGACGGTCAGCGGACGGGGGCGTAGGAGATGAGAATCGGCGATGGCGGCGGCGGCGGAGGAGGAGGAGCGCCGGCGGCGAGGACAGTCGATCTGCAGGATCCGAACTCGTTCGCTTCACCAATCGAGCGCGGAGTGAGGCAGCTGCTACCGGGCGATGGTGGTGGCGGCGAGGATGGCTGCGGCAGCAGCAGCTCCCCGACAGACGAGGTGGACGTAACCATCGACGACGGAGAGCACCGCCGCGCTGATTGCCCCGTATGCGAACTCCGGCAATGCAAATTCTGATTGTCGCTGGCGCACAAAATCCTACACGACTGTCGCTGGTGGAGGTGAGGCGCAGCCGGTGAGCTCGTCCGGCAGCGCCCGCGGTGGCGGCATGGCCTGTGGCGGCGACGCTTGTGGCCGAAAGCTGGGATAGGAACATGACTTGAATACTACGGTACAGACGTACGGTATGAGCCCACCTGTCAAACTCTTAAGCTGCTTTTTTTAATTGTTGTACAATTGTGGAATACGTATAATTTCAGAAATACAGTATATAAGTATGGGGTCACCTGTCCAATATGTTGTTAAGTCCCTAAATTACCTAATTTGGGCTAGCTGCAACGTGTTAGACCAAAATATGGGGTGTGCTGCAAAAGATGGTTTGATTCCGTGTTTGTGCAACATTTGCACCAAAGGCTGGTGTTATGTGCAATTTTCTCGCTTTTTCCCCCTTCAGTTAAGAAGATCTTACACATTCATTCACACTAACCACATGAAGAACCTTGGTAGGAGTACTTCCAAACAGTCACCAACAAAACACAGTCTATCCATGCTGCCAATTTAATTGGAACCGAATAGACTAAGTCATTTCATAGCAGGAGCTATAAAACACTTACATCAAGCATATGGTACTGGCGTGTATGGTGGGAAATTTGGGATGAAAATGTAGTGCAGCCTCAGAAAACTAAGTAATACAAGCTCTGTTCTTCCGTATTGTAAGCCGTTTAGTTTGCCAAAACGGCTTATAATACGGAACAGATGGACTAGTTTTAAAAGACAACATGACCCAGTCTATATGGATTTTCGAAATTTAGATTCACAATTCGCCGCGCACATACGACATAAGGCTTAGGTTGCTAAGGATTCCGTCAAAATGTTATGTTAGCGTGCATTTTCTAGAAGTCACAAAAATATAAAAGTTCGACCATGAACTGACTCTCCAAAAGAGAAAGAGAACACCTTGTCAGAAATTGACCACCAGCTATCATTGCCGTTGTTATACCGCGCGTTGCTTAGGCATATTTCTTTAGCGGATTTTATAATACAAAATGACAGCAGAAAACAGGAACTGCCACCGTGGCATCTTGTTAATAGGTTAGTTTTAGAAAATGCATAAGAATGATATAAACTATAAATAAAACATGTCGCATTTGATATAAAAATAAGCATGCAATATCAAAAATTATAGATACGTTTGAGACGTATCACCCCGTCAACCGGTTTGTCATCTCCAACAGCGTCACGTTCCTCTTCTCTACCTTCGATCGCCGATTCCTAGCTCGTGAGGTTGCCCTGGAGGTCTTTTGCGCAGCTGTTTCGTGTGCGCTGGACGGAGGTCGGTGAGCTTGTTGCGCGTGCCAGGTTGCGAGCTGCTCCAAGTAGGCCCCGCGGGCGTAGTTCCTTCAGCACAAGCAACGTCTTGTAGATCCCCGACAAGGGGAACGTCGAGTGGTCGCCGGACAACCCGGCCCTTGTGCAGAAAATCTTAAGATTGCGCGCGGGGGTTGGGGGGGGTGCAATGGCCCCATAAGCAATCTATACATATATATACATGTGAGTTTTTTTACTATACTACCATTGCAAGGGCCCATCTTTTAGTTCGCTCAGGGCCTCTAGAAAGTCAAGACCGGCCCTGGTCGTGGGAGCTGGCTCGGGCGGTGCTTGTCGGCAGAGGAGGTGTGTTCGTCCTTTCTTTCCTTGCGGCCATCTACGTGTCTATGCCACCTTTCCTGAGCTTTTCGGTTATACTGTAAGTTTTCTTAAACAATTACTTATTTCTTAATTGCATGGATATTTGTTAGTAAGGCAAATTGTAAAAAATTAGTTGCTTAGCATAACATTTTCATTAGCAACATGCACTGCTGCGTTGGGAAGGAAAAGGAGACTGAATTATGTAGGAGCGTCTCCGACGCTGTTCTTACAATAGTCGAGTCCGTGATCGTTTGAACACCATGACCAAACAAGTGAACTGTGCTGATTAGTTGAACTTCTCAACCACAAACTTTGAACTGCCAAGATGCGGCGAGCGTGTGCCTAAACCGAAGCAAATTAACAGTGCACTAGAGGGGTGCCATAATGTCCTTGTCCTGACCGTGAGCAAGGCCATGGCGAGCAGCAACAAAACTATGAGGTGGAAGTAGCAGTTCGGGGGCCCTCGTCAGGGTGGTGAACTCCCGAGGCCTTGTTCGGTTGTATGGGGGTTGTAGGGGGTACATTCCCCACGTGGAACCAACCCCTGCATCTTAAACAATGTTCGGTTACTCCCTCCCATCAGCCAACAAAACGCTAAAACGCCTTTGGAAATCAAAGCTGAAACGCTAGCAGGAAATCAAACATGCTCACAGATACAGAATGAAATACAATGTTGTAATATGATATACCAGATGGAACAAAAGTATCTAAAAAATTCTCAATAGTTTCAAGCTAGAGTTAGTTCGTCTTCAGAAAATGAGTCGTGCAACAACTAACAATATCCAGCGAATCAATCTGTTTTTTTATTTACGAAACACAGCAAGCCGCTGATTTAATTTATAATAGGACGAGAAAAGGATAGGTCACCAAGTTCGAAAATGTCCATCTTGCTGATTCGACTAGCGTGCTTCCTCGATGATTCTCCCGAACACCTCAAGGATGGCGCTTTGCGGTTGGGTCCGCATGTTCCGCTCTTTCCATAGTTGCCACCATAAAAGCATCATGACTGCAACAGAAGGGTTGCGCTTGATGTACCTGATCCATTTGTTTCCGGTGATGGCATCATGAATAGAAATTTTGGAAGATTTTTCCTATAAACCTCATAAACCCTATAGAAAAGATCCAATGGAATGCAACCCTACAAAATTTCCCTGAAAATCCTCTGAACCAAAGACTCCGAAACCCTAAAAAATTCAAAAAAAAAGACTCCGAAACCCTCTCTTTTAGGCCAACACACCTTCACGTTAGGGTTCTCTGGTTTGAGCCGTCACCGCCTCACCGCAACTCTGCTCGCCGCCGCCCGCACTCTCGGCCCCTCGCCGACGGACACCTCCCAGCCATGGCGGAGTAGGTACTGCCCTCCTCGCGCTCTTCCAATGGATCTCTGTTCCGTCAGTCCGCTTCGTGTCTCGTGCCTCACTAGGACCAGCTGTTAAGGTGGCACATCTCTCGTTCCGATCGGGCCTAGTACAGGGTCCTGCTCGTGTCGATCCGTTGTCCGTTAGAGAATTTGGGTCCTGGATCTGTGGCCTTGGAATGGGTAGAGAAAATGGTTAATCTGTGAACCATCTTGCTCTTGTTTTTTAATTCATTGAGGTGTATGGATTGGATTGGGATGAAACGGGACGGTGATTAGCGATTGGTTTGGAACTCGGGACGTGCCCAACCGAATTGTGTTTATGGTGGCGTCTGTGTGTGTGCGCGCGTGCGCACTAATTGTTCCATTCTCATCCATGTTTTTATCTGGAGACAATCAGTTTGAGTTGTATCTTACCAGTCTCCAAATTCCCAGTTGATGGCCATCGTTGTCATACTCCATGTTCTGTGATTGGTTTCTTGATTACCTCAGTGCGCAATAAAATGTGACGGTTTCTTTTGTTTGTAAGTGCTCACACCGCCTGTATCATCGTGAAATCAGATTAACATGTATGAGCGCATTTAGGCGACATGGTACTTAAGTACTCTACATCAGGCATAGTACAGGTTCCTGCGCATTAGAGCATCTCCAGTCACGGTTGCCAAATCCTCCCCAAACGTCCGGACGGACGTCCGAACAGGAGAGAGAGTAAAAATGTGCACCCAACCGTCTCCCTCAAACTCTCCCCATACGTCCGAACTGTCCGGCACACCCCAAACTCACCCCATATGTGGGGAGGGTTTGGGGGCGAGCGGGCGCGTCCGGTCGCGTCCGCTTTCCTTTGTTTTCCTTTCTTTTATCCTTCATTGACTCATCTCTCTCCTTCTCCACCAATCACATGCAAATGACCCACAATTTGGGGAGGTTTTGGGGGACATGGCTGGAGGAGACCACTTTTAGGAGCGATCCGGTCACTGTCCGCGGACACGTCCGGTCACTGTCCGCGGACACGTCCGGACGTGTCCGCGGACAGTTTGGGGGCCAAATTTGCCCATCATGGTTGGAGATGCTCTTACAAAGTAATAGATGCATGTATGACTGGTGCCTTAGTTACTCGTGATGTTTTTTACTGTGAGACTTGCTTTTTTTCTTTTTCTTGCAATATGCCAATCCATGATAACTAGATTTCTGTACCAAGTCTTTGTTTCCATATTGTTGAAATGGGTATCCATGATGCGGTGAGCCTTCGCTTGGCCTTAGAACAGTAGAACTGTGTTATGGCGATTACTGATATATATATGTGTTGCTTGGAAATGTATTCCTAGATCATCTATCTGGTCATGTTGTTCAGCGTTGCAGAATGCAACTGTTTTGATGTATGGCATTCTCTGTTTTGTGCAGACCGAGAAGGCTTTCTTGAAGCAGCCAAAGGTCTTCCTTAGGTGAGGGCTGTGCATCAACCTCTTATTGCTATTCTTTGTATTCAACATGCAAATGTCTAACAAATCATATGTTTGATTTCAGCACAAAGAAATCTGACAAGGCGAAGAGGCCTGGGAAGGCAGGTAATCGCTTCTGGAAGAATGTTGGTCTTGGCTTCAAGACACCCAAGGAAGCGATTGAAGGTACACATACTATATTTCCTATCAGGCTACCACTATGCAATCCATGCACCATTGCAATTTGCCATGTATGATTAGTCTTTGAGGTGCTACTGTAAACAGTTTATACATATAAAATGATTGAAATTAAATGTCTCTTGATGACTAGTCAGATCAGTTCTGGTAACAAGGAAGCTCTTAGTGATCATGTTCTCTTCCAATAGTTGTTTTATTTAGCGGTATGAATTTTGTTAGTTTTTTACTACATCAGTGTAATATTGTGAATGTAGACATTATTTCTGTCCAGCTAGCAATTTATTTTTCCTGTGAAGTGAGTCCATGAAGAAAAATACTTACCCAAAACCTTTCCTTGGCATATAATGTGATATTTATGTGGCAACGCATGTGGCTTATGTGTGTACTTACTACTTTACCGGTTACCTGGATGGAGCGTTTAGGCAATGTGGTACTCAGAAGAATGTGATCATATTATTAACCTGCTCTATTCCATGGAGAATGAAATTAAATTATTAACTTATTTTACTTCAGGGACCTACATTGACAAGAAGTGCCCATTTACTGGAACTGTTTCCATCAGAGGTAGAATTATTGCTGGAACATGCCACGGTGCCAAGATGAATAGGACTATCATCGTCCGCAGGAACTACCTTCATTTTGTGAAGAAGTATCAGAGGTAAGTAACACACTGGAGGGCTTCAGGACTATACTCTAATGCATCTTATCTGCGATGACATCTAACTTGGAAGGTGAACCCCTTTACCTTGCAGGTATGAGAAGAGGCACTCCAACATTCCAGCTCACATTTCTCCATGCTTCAGGGTCAGGGAAGGAGACCATGTCATCATTGGACAGTGCAGGTATAATGCTCTCTAGCGATGTTTTATTTAGTTCATTGATTCATTCATGGTTCAGCTCTGTTGGCTCACCCCAAAGTTAACTGGCGAGGCTAAAAATATTCACTCCAAAGCTACACCAATCTTCCGCTTGCTTCAAATTGTTTTTATAATGGGCTTCAAGACGATTTTACAAATAAAGGAAAATATGAACTCTTTTGTTTTTGCGTCTACTTAACCTTTTATGTTTTTTTTTGGTTTGTCATTCCCATTGGGATTAGAGTGCTTGATATATTCGTTGTTTTGCTAAGGTCATAAGCAACTCTAACTATTCTCTGGATAAAAATGCTCTTACTTCACAACTATAAAAACCTTTGTCCGTATATTTGTACTAAATCAACGGTGAACGGAGGTAGTAGTAAACACTGGGGCTCCAAAAACTGAGTGGTTACTTGTATTTCCTAGCAAAAAGTTACTGTGATTCCAGGAACTGTGGGATTACCAATCCCTTCCTGTTTGGTTCCTTGAACTGGTCATTCATTCAGTATTAAATTTTCCTTATCTCTCTGTGCTGCAGGCCTTTGTCAAAAACTGTGAGGTTCAACGTTCTTAAAGTCATTCCTGCTGGATCCGCAGGCGGCACTGGGAAGAAGGCCTTCATCGCAGCTTGAGTTTCTCAAAATGAGTAGTTATAGATGAAGTGCGAACTCAGTATTCGTCTAACTTTGGTATTTTGGCATCTGGTGCGAGGTCATGAAATGCATCCGTGCAAGTCTTGTTTAGATAGTGCTGGTCATGCAAAACGTGGTAGCTGTTGCCCAGTGGTTGGCTGGTCCTTTGGCATACTACTACTGTATAAACCTCATTTGAAGCAATAGCATCCATAGCCTGTTTCTTTTCTGTCTTATGATGGCGACCTCCATTCTCTTTTGTGTACGTCTTGTTGGGATCAAGGTAACAAAAAATATTCACCTTATCGCTGACCCTAGAACGGTAGGTAATTGGTCTCTTCTTTTTCTTCTGAACTCATGGTTTCCTCTTGTTGGTACTGGCATCTGCCAACTGCCATGGTGAACCTATCTTTGAAGCAACTACTACTTCATAGGATCATCTCTGGATTCTGACTATGACATGAATTTTATATTCGCCATTCAATGCATCGTTGTTTAGGTGATAGCTGTTGTAGGCTGCTGGTTTGCGCGGCGTCTCAATCTTGAAGAAAGGAGATCAGTTGTTTGCAAGGCATGTAATTTTAAGCTTCTTCTCAAAGCGTGTTTCATCCTGTTAAGACCCCCTACAAACCCATCTCATATTCCCAGGAAATATGAAACTCGCAGCGGTACAGATGAGTGCCAAGGCCTTCTCTCTCTCTTGTAGCGTACCTGTTGCATTTCTACTCGTCTTTGCTCATCTCAGCCACAGCCACTTCATTCCTTGGAGCCCTGCTTGATCTGGCAGCACCTTCCTTTCCGTTTAATCTGCTCACAGTTAATTATTTCTTTAACTACCGTCGCCGTCACGGTCCGTATAACCCGCTCTGCGATGATTTCCCGCCCTACTTCCCGCCTCCTGACACAGAAACAACATCGGTCTTCTGCGTCGACCCCAATGGTTGCTGCGACTTCACCACAGTGCAGTCCGCGGTCGACGCTGTGCCAAGATCCAGCGGAAAGAGGAATGTCTTGTGGATCAACAAGGGCATCTACTTGTAAGCGATTTTTTGCTTTGATCAGATTGGCAGGACCCCATGTCCAGAGTGCAGAATTAACAAGTGTGTTGTTACTGAAGCTGCATTGTTACTATAGTGAGAAGGTGACGATCCCTGCAACCAAGCCCAACATCACGTTTCAGGGGCAGGGCTTTGATCTGACGGCGATCATGTGGAACGACACCGCCAACTCATCGCATGGCACCTTCTACAGCGCTTCAGTCTGTCTTCGCGACCGGCTTTGTCGCGAAGAACATCAGCTTCATGGTAACCACAGAGACTGCAGACCATATTTTCAGTTAAGCCACATGCATGCATCTCCAGTAGCAATGTAACTCTCTTAATCATTTTCACCAGAATGTAGCACCAATCCCAAGGCCCGGTGATGTTGGTGCTCAGGCAGTCGCCCTAAGGATTGGCAGCGATCAAGCGGCGTTCTGGGGCTGTGGCTTCTTTGGAGCGCAAGATACGCTCCACGACGATCGGGGCCGACATTACTTCAAGGAATGTTTCATCCAGGGCTCCATTGACTTCATCTTTGGAGATGCTAGGTCACTCTATGAAGTGAGTAAGAGATATATCACAAGCTTGGGAAGATAAAGCACTGAGTTCACTAACTGCTTCCACGTGTACTTCTCAGAATTGCAGATTGGTATCCATAGCAGATCCTGTGCCTGCAGGGGTCAGAACCATCACTGGTTCGGTTACTGCTCATGCCCGGGAATCCAACGAAGAAAACACCGGCTACTCTTTTGTCAACTGCAGTATCGGCGGCACCGGTAGGATATGGCTCGGGCGAGCATGGAGACCTTACTCCCGTGTCGTCTTCGCATACACTTCGATGTCAAACATCATCGCCTCCGAAGGATGGAATGATTGGAATGATCCTGCAAGAGATCAGTATGCCTCCTGCACTGTCAGTGTTTCCTGGTGTTAATCCACAATGCACGCTAACATAAATTCTTATGGTTGGCATTGGCAGGAATGTATTCTATGGAGAGTACAAGTGTACAGGTGATGGTGCAAACCTGGCGGATCGAATGCCATATGCTCTGAAGCTCAGTGATGTTCAAGCATTGCCTTACTTGAACACATCTTATATCGATGGAGACCGATGGCTGAAACCATACCACGACTCGCTAATATCTGCTTGACGAAATCTTAGATGCTCAGTTTAAGATTATCCAACATTGTATCAGACAAGCAAAGATATAAGTTAGTACAAATCCATCCATTGGATTCTCTCACGTATTATAGCACATTAAATCAACTGTGCAAAGAACGTACTTGAAATCTTAGAAATGCATTGACTTTTGAAAGATTGGATTGTGCTCTGTGACAAATCTACACTTGAGCAACAAATGATACAGTACTTGGGGGAGGGGGGTAGCCTCACGCGTCGCATTACAATACTCAGTACTCACAAAACCATACAAGCTGACTAATATTGACACTCTAAGCAAGAGCTCAAGTCCAACCATCTGATCCCATGCCCTTACAAAAGAACCCAGACCTCGCCGTCGTGTATGCAACTGCTCTTTGGACAGCCTCTACCTAGAATGAGATCTCACTTGGAGCATGGAATGTTCGTCCACGGCATATGGCTTCTAGGTTTTCTCCAGCATAAGAGCTCAGGGGGGAAACCTCAACACCTATAAGTACAAAGTAAGTTATCATGACAAGAGTTTCTAAATGAAAAATATTCGGCTGTGGACGGTTCTCAAAAGTTTGCAGACACACAAATATACGGAAAGTTACCAGTCATATACAAGGGCACGGAATGCGTCAGAAAGCCACCTGCAGTAACGACCCATCGGCTGTGAAGGCGAAGTAGCATTAATCTGGCACTATCAGGAGTGTCGTAAGGTGCACCGTTAGCATTCTTTTTTTTTTTTTTTTTGCGAGGGAAATTGCAGTTACACCCCGCCAAGATTCTTACAGAAAAGCCCAGAAAACAAGAAAATTACAAGTAGGTCCTTCCGAGCTCTGGCTTCGTCTCCGTCGAGCATGACGCTACGCCGGCGAAACTTCCCGCAGCACCTCCGATAGCATGGACTGGGAGGCTCCCCAACGCGAAGAAGAAGTCGACGCTCCTCGGTGCAAGCACCTCCACCCTGCTCAACAAACGACGGCGCCACCTTGGCCGCAAGCAACCGCAACCTCCATGTCGTCAGACGCCGGATCCGCCATCCCACGGCCTCCGGCGAAGGGGAAACCCTGTCGAGAGCTCCGCAGAGCCGCGATCCAGGGTGAGGCGGCAGATCCGCGGCGAAGCTCCACGGAGCCGCACCATCGGAGGGAAGACCACCGCCCGCAAAAGCTTCACCGACACCAACGCTTCCACCACCGCACCGCCGGCAAGCCCACACCCACGCACACCTAATCTACATACGCACCTGGAGCGGGGATCCCCCGCCCTCCCGCCGCCGAAGCGGCCGCCGGAGGGCGAGGAATCCGTCGATTCACCGGCGAAGAGCTTGCTGTGCACGGGTCACCCAAATATCGCCCTCTCGTTACTGTAGATGGGGAGAGGTAGACGGTCCAACTCGTCTTCTTCTTTTCTTTGACGCCACCGTTAGCATTCTTTACCGGTGCAAATTCCTCCTCCCTCACGACCTGAAGTGTAAGGTGTCAATAAGTCCTGAGACCTCAAGACAACTTTAGTTTGAGCAATAGTGAGTCTAATCCTACCTCGAAAAGAGCTGTTGACGGCGAATAGTTGAATACGTCGAATATAAACTGTTCAAGCTTAAGGCCTGTTGTGTACCCATGGATTGAAGGAAACTTCTTCTCCGCTAGGTGATAACTGGGCATATAATTTTCATATTTAAGCACAAACAATGAAGAAACAAACTGTATGATGATCTGAATTGGTAATTGCTGGTTCAAGATATCAATAATCACATGCCAAAATTAAAAGATGATATACAGCTGATTATCTTGCAAAGAAAAATACAGCTGGATTATGTACTGGCATACGATTAAACAACAATTATACATAAAACAAATATCATGAACGCATAAATTCATGAACAAAAGAATGCTTTTTCTATTTGGATTTTAGCGCGAACAGGCGTTTTTGACGTTATCCTAAAAGGTGTTTTTGACGGGCAAAACTTAGCACAAAACAGTAAAGTCATTTGAAAGAAGCTGTCTTGATTGGCGTATATGAAATTACAAAAGGGCAAACACATTTTGCTCCCGAGCACCAGTGAACCCTCTGATTAAAAAAATTCGAAAATGATATTTTAAAGTTTTAAAAAAATCTGAAAAAAAAATCATGCATGTTACTAACGATGTATCCCAAAACATGATTTTTTAGATTTGAAATAAATTTTATTGTGGGCTACACAAAATAACAAATCTTGTATATTTTGAAGATTTGAAAGTATGTCTATTTAGATCCACACATTTGTCTTTTTTGTGTAGAAAAGAATATTTAATATTTCAACTCAAGATTTTGCACGTCCGTGGAATATATCATTGAAAACATCGTCGTGTTCTTATGACTAGGGAGAATCTTAAAGGCACCGAGAATGATATCTCTACCGAGAATGAATTATTTTGAAACTTATAAATATATATATATATTTTTTTAACTAGAGAGTTCACTGGAGCCCGGGAGCAAGATATCTCTACCGCAAATCGAATGGCATATTCTTGTGACTAGGGAGAATCTTAAAGGCACCGAGAATGCAAAAAAACACAACCGCGAACAACTTATTTCGAAAGACTAAGCCGTCATTAACGTCTTTTTTTAGGGAATGTCATCATGGAGGATTATATTAATTCGGAGTTATAGATACGCCAAGACATGTTTTTGGAGGGAGAAGCCAGATCAGATCTTCTTGAAAGTTATTTGAAGCGCCATTAGTTTACCAAAGGGCTATTTAGGATAAATTACACAGAATTGTACTGCTTATCAAAAAATCGGAAACAAAAACGCAGGATGGAAGTGGGCCGGGCCCCCACCTATATCTTGTCGAGCCCGGCCCCTCACGGCCGCATCCTCACCCGACCGTTACTTTGATCGATCGAAAATTGGAGAGCACCGCCGCAGATCCCCTCCCCAATTCCGATCCCCCGCAGATCCCCAGCAAAGATAGGACTCCGCCGCCACCCGCCCCTGCCGCCCGCGAGGAGATTGACCGAAGATCGGGTTGCGCCGCCGCCGCCCCCGCCGTCCTCGAGTATTCTGACTGGCCCAAGATCGGCTGCGCCGCCCCCCGCCCCTGCCGCCAAAGAGGAGCCTGGGCCAAGATCGGCTTCGCCGCCGCCCGGCCCCGCCGCGACCTTTAGGTGTGGCTTAAGATCCGGCTACTGCTTCTTCTCACGGGAGCGAGATCATCGCCTCTCAGGTCCATCTCCCACACCCCGTTTTCTCATGCTCGTATCCTAGACCGATTAGTCGAGTCAAGCAAGTCTGGTGTTAGTTGTCCTGTGGAAGCGGTTTGCCAGTTCCAAGAAACAGTAACAGTGGCAGAGGAATCATAGATCCTGCTCGGTGTCTCCTACACCGATCTATTCGATGCTACTGGACCCTAGTCTTTGCTTGTAACTGTAACAGTGCCATAAATTCTGTTGTGCCATGAGTACCCTAGTCTGTCTTTGTAGTTTCTGACAAAGGAATAATTTAGCAATGCGAGCTTGCTATTTCGAAGTTTAGTGATTCACCAATATAATTTCATTTGAGTTGCTGCTAGCAGTGGATAGTATAGATGTGTAGCAACTGTACTTTCTTGGTGGTCCAGTAGTGTATTCAATGTGTTCAACTAGGTGCTTGCATAAATTTGACGCAAAACTAACAGCATTGTTTGTTTTATCTCAGTGTCAGAGGAGAATCAGCGATGGCACAAGAGCAGCAATCTGCAAGAATGGATCTCTCCTGTTTACCTCAAGAAATTCTGTGTGCGATCGCCTACTGCCTGGTGCCGTCAAGGTTGAGCATTGAAGTGATGCGAGCCGTGTGCCACCATTGGCGCGAGGCAGTTCCGCCCACGCGCGGTCCCTGGCTTGTCATGTCGGAGATGGACACGGGTCGGCCTACTGTGTTTCTTGCACTAGTGGGGGCATTCTGGTTCGACAAAACCTTCTCTTTGAGCCACCTTGGACTGATTGTTGCTGGAGCTGCTGCGAAAGTGTGATGGCACTGACTGTACCAGCACCAAACAGTGACTATTCAATGTGCGTGAATTGCAATCGCCGTGATCGAATTGCGCCAATTACACAGCATCTCAACCTCACCAACTTGTGTTGGACTGAACAGCTGCTCTGCGCCATCTGCACAGATCAGCCCTTGATATATTGGACTACGGAGCAGGAGGGGCAGTGGAACCCATTCCACTACCATCTTGAGGGAGTAGCCCCACGGTCGATTGACTGGCGGGACGGCATTGCCTGCGTAGCTGCCGCGCCCTCAAGCCTTGTCATCGATGACATCTTTGAGAAGCGTCTGCTCCCGGTGCCAGATGAAGTGGAGGACTTTTTCTACAACGCTGGGCTGCCGGTTCCTCAGCACCCACCGCCTACTGTTATCAATTATGACCTGAATCTGGACCCAACACAGGCGGCATGGGGTGCCCGAGGACACCACGTTTGTCTGCGTGCTCCTTCGGAACTTTGAGGACAACAGTGTTCAGGTACGACTGTTTGAGCTGTATAACGACATCGGCAACTTCTCAGTCATACTAGCAAACGACATAGGGAACTTCTCTGTCTTCCTTGGTTCGAACCAAGCAGCTGCATTAGTGTCAACTGGAGGTCTCATTCCAAACAGCGCATATATCGTGGACAATGACGGCCTCTTTCAAGCTGCTCAAGTCATAAACATCAACTTTGCCACTGGACAGCAAATGACAATTCCTTATCCACTGGAGATCGCGCAGAACCTGAACAACTTCATGCCGGCAAGTTGGCTTGCTCCCCTGCCAATTGCCGAGCTTGATTGGCACTGTAATTCTTAGCTCAAAGACTTCGCCGTCAGCTCGCTTGCTCCTGATTGCCACTGTAATGCTTAGTCTTGTCTCTTTCTATGAGCCACCTTCAACTACCTAGCCTGATTGGCACTGTAATTCTTAGCTCTTGATATGAGCCACCGTCAATTGCCCAGCTTCAGTGGCATTGTAATCTGTAATGCTTGGATCATACTTGGCCGGCAGCTCACTTGCTCTCCTGTGAGCTGACCCGCTTAATGGGAAACTGATATGAAAGCCATTCCTTAGTGTCTTGTCTTGGTCGTGTATGTACCATGTAGTCTGAAATCCTGAATCTGTATCATATCATCAAAATATTGTGTCTTCTCCTTTGTACTTCTTAGTTCTTTAACAGTTCAGATTAGTACTTGAGAATGGACCCTTTTTTTAACTTTTGTCAATGCATTGTATTGACCATCTGCAAGGCCACAAAGGGGGGAAATTGAAAATTGCAAGAAAACATGTGCTTTTAGTGATGCAATTTTGTTTAATTATGCATATTTGATTACATCGTTTCTTTATTTTCTCCGAAGAACAGATAGATGGCACAGTTCTAATTGTAAATGAAGCATGGTTGTACTGATTTCATAACCATTTAATAGAAATCATCCACCCACTGATCTCACAAAGCCATTGCTCTATAGATGTAAGTAGAGTAAAAATTATCGGTCGACTTATCTACAAACTCATTACACATCACGATTGCCCAAACCAATCAGAGTAGAAGATATCCATCTACCGATCTGCAAAGCATACACATCACAGTTTGATCCGAAATATCCCCCATTCTGAGTACAGATCATCCATCTACGTTTACAAAGCTAGTCAAAAGCCTGGAGCAGCAGAGGCTCTTTGTTTCAGTCGACGACGTAGATCCAAGACCAGATGTCCTGGACCAGCCAGTTAAAACCCTGGAGCAGTCCGTAGCCGGTGGTAGGCGCTGCCCCGACAATCTTCCAGTGCCGGTCCTTGTTCATCACCTTGAGATTCAGAACCTGAAAAATTGGCACGACGGAAACTTAAAACCCGATATCGCTCAAGAGATGCACACAGGACGCAACTAAGCATTTCGAACACACATCTTCCGAGGTTTCGGCTGTTTCTTCAAAGCAGAAGAAATCTGCCGGCTAGTGATTTTAATTCATGTGCAAGGTCACAAGATGTCATGCGACTCCAGGTAAGAGATTTTTTTTACCAAGAACGCGCCAGTACAACTACATAATGCAATATACTCTACCTTGGCGATTTCGTCAGGCTTCAAAGCGCCCTGGATGTCCTGCTTATTGCGAAGACTAACAACGATGATCCAGCTAGTCTCCAGTATGAATGGATAGTCTTGTGTCCCCCGACATCCCATATGTTCAGCGAGTACCTGCAACAATAACCATGTTATCAGTTCTTGGCGATTTGTTCGGCTGTTCCCATTTGACTGTACTTACTGCATTCTGACAATCAAGATTCATGACTGATGGGTATCAACAAGCTGCCGAAATTTTTAAACATGTAGTATAAACCCATATCCCAAAAAAGGTACCAGGAGTATCTATCAGCCACTTATAAACCCATATCACATATATCATTTGATTGGCACAAAACCATGATATCTGCGAGAGAACATAGAAAAAAACGTACTCCAGGAGTAGCACTTGACACCACAGTGACAGTTTGGAGCCTAAACTTTAGATACTTCAATCTTTTCTATTTTCAGACAATAATAATATTAGCAGAGGTGAATAACTTATCAAGACTGAATCACTTAAGGAGTACTCCACTTAAGACTGAATCACCAGGAGTACTGCATTTAAGAACATTTAAGTTGAGCAAAGTGAATTGTGTGGATGCTGTTTCCGCTGGACCTATTGAAGTTGTCATTGCAAGAGTACCATGCAAAATTCAGCTTCAGAATGTTACTTAACGCCATTGCACTTTGCAGTATTTGCCTATTTGGACAGCAAAAGTAAGTGTATTTTCGGTCTTTTTCCTCCATTTGCTCTGATGAAGATAAAGATTACATGGAACTCGAGTAAGGTTCGCATAAAACATGAAACGGTTAAGTCAAGACGGTAAATCACCTATCCGCACTATGCTCCAACAACTTAATGTGAAACATTATGATGCTATGGTGAACAAATTTGAATGAATTTTAATTTGAAATGATGCATGTTTCTTTCTTGAGATAAAAATAGGTTGAGTAAATACATGGAAGAGCCAACCAAAAAATGGACTGTGTTTGACTTCCAATAAGGATGCAAAAAGGGGATCCGTTTGTCCCACTTTTCCTCCATTTTGTGCATAGCTAGCACAAAATTTTGGTCCAAAAGTGGGACAAACGGGTCCCGTTTTCGCATCCCTAACTTCCAACAATGCCATACTGAATCCTGAAAACAAATGGCATAACATTAAGAGTACCTTGTTAACAACAACTCTACGCCCATTACTTGGATGTGAAATTTCATTTTGGCCTCAAATGATAGTTCCATCCTGGAAAATGGAAATATACTGAGGAGTGTTGTCTATTGAGAAGAAGTAAGATGCCACTTTGTTTAGAATGCCATATTCACAGAAGTGATGTTCAAAATAAAGACAATCTGTCAGTTTTCCGAAGCAACAATGATCTTAAATAGACGCACATAAATTTTCACCAGCAGGCTAGTACAATTTGCATTATGTGAACAAAACTTTGTAACTGAGATTACCCATAGTTCACATCCAAGTGTAAGACTCTCATTTGTGTATATCAGTGGAAGATTGTGGACCACACTACCACAGTCAACAGCTTGACATACTAATGCTACTCTAATACTCCTGAAAATACTCCAGTATGGAGCATTTACCCTATTACATATGGGGAACAAGATCTCTCTACACTTTCTAGCATGCATTTGAAGTAAAGTAAGGATATCATACCAGGACACAGATACTCTTAAGATTTTCACAATCTAAGATTTTCTTCCAAAAGAGCATGTTTCCAAAAAAAAACTACAATTACTCAAGACAGATAATTGGTGGATGGTTTCACAAAGCTAATGCATGTGCCCAGGACAGATAACTGCTGCAAAGAGTAAGATTTTCTTCCAAATAAAGATGACTACAGTTACTCGAAGATTTTCTTCCAAACAATCTACTACACTTTGGTGGAGAAAATTGAGATTTTTAAGGCATCTCTGTGAGTACTGTACTCCATTTCGGTTGAGAAAATTCAAGCTACTCCTAGTGCATGACCCAAGTCCTGAGTGTTACTCAACAATAAGAACAGATTATACCGAATTGCCTATGCTATGCAAAATGAGATTCACTCTAGAGAAGGGTTCACCATCATAAATAATAATTCATAATATTACACTGTTACAGTCATCCATCGTCATTCATAACAAAGATAACTGAATCCGGCTATAATATACACCTTATTCTGGCCATAATACAAATATGATAAATGAGGTGATGTTCTATCCAAAGCAACAAACTTGCACAAAGACTAAAGAACAAAGAGTGACCGAAAGACAAGTCTGTTGAACTAATCTGAGTTTACAAACGAAGCACTGGAGATATATAGCGAACCGGTGTAGAAGTTCTATAGAAAATGTGGAGTTGATCAGGGTCGATGCTTCAATTTATGACTGACTGAGGAGTGCCACATCTCATAATTGTCAGGTCGCGACAGCATCTATTATTGGCGATGTTCAGATTATCCAAAGGAGGTTAAAAATCTCTCCTTTTTTTATTTCCTGATCAGCCAGGCCTGTTGATGACACAAAACAAATTGATACAGAGCTTGTTGCTGCAAAAATGATGATTGACACATAAATAGGCGAATGGGATATTATACCTCATAGGGCCTGCTCCTCGACGAAGGGCCTTCTGGGACAGAACCAGGAATAGGCCAACCAGCCACTGGTTTTGCTGCCGCCCTCCGTGTGCTCTTGCGGGTGGGGAATTCGTTCCAAAGCGTTTGACCCCAAATCAAAGACAACAAGCCACTGCTCATGATTGTGTGTATCGTGCTCCACAAAGTAGACACAATTTCTCCTGATGGCAGGGAAGTCCTTTGCAGAGAGGGCGAGCGAGTCACCCCGGCCCAAGAAGAGCGAGTGGTCGCCTAGATCAGTCACTTTCTCCTCCCGGAGGTCTAGGCGCTCGGCGTCCCAATCCGGGCGGTGCACTTCTACGAGTACCACGGCGCGGCCTAGTCCGCGGTACACCATGACGAGCAGCATCTGGTCGTTGCAGGCCACGACGTGCGGCACCGGATTCCCAGGGAACCGTGGATACCGCGCTTGCAGGGGAGCATAGAGGCACATGCGCCGCAGACGCTTGGGAGGATGCTGCTGGAGATCGAAAATGTCGAGGGACATGTTCATGGTGGAGATGTAGAACCTGCCCTGGTGGAAGGCCGCGCCTTCGATCCTGCCGTTGGGGTACTCACGCTGCATCGTCCAGGCCGCGTCTCCGGGACGCCAGAAGAAGAGCCTCTGGCCGATCTGCGCGCCGGGGACTCTCTGGCTCGCGATCGCCATCCAGCCCGGCGGCGAATCGAGCGGGTCGGCGGAGAGGAACACCTGGGCGACGGTTGCCAGGGTGGGCAGAGGGATCTCAGCTTTGGAGAGAGGCTCCCAGAGGACGAGCCTGGTGGGGGATTGAAGGTCGTCCGTGAGGGCGAGCCAGCCGCGCGGCGTGCCGCAGCAGTAGGGGAGGCCGGCCGGGGCCCGGCCGTCCCGGGCGTAGATCCTTTTTCCACCGCGGGGCAGCCAGAATGAGTGGTCGCCGACGGGGTTGACGGCGCTATAAGAGTTGCGGTGGCGGTCGTGGCCGGCGACGATCCACGGGCGGCAGGCTGCGAGCGCGGCGGTAGAGGAGCGCCAGTGGGAGGATAGCTGGTGGATGTGGATTTGGTCGGCGTCGGTGGCCGGCAGGCGGTCGGAGACCTCCTTGATGAGCTCTGCCGGCAGGGAGATCCAGGCGCCGCCGCCGGGTGCCATGCAATCGAAAAGCCTCACTCCCGTCTTCCTACTCTTTTGCGATGGTGGAGGAGAACCGAGAGAGTCGGCTTCAAAACTGGCTTCTTTTTTCTAATCCAAGGTGGGGAAAGCGGCGCCAGTTGTTTCGTCCTTTTATTATTAGGTTGTGGGAAAGCGGCGCCAGCCCGTGATGAACTCGAGACCTTGTCCGTGATGAATTCCAACTCGATCCAACGCGGAAACCCAAAACGTAATACTCGCTCCGTTTTTTAATATAAGATGTTTTAGTATTTGTCCACATGTACATGTATATAAATGTATGTAGAAATGTTTTAGTGTGCACGTTCACTCACTTTAGTATGTATCTAAACAACATGTGCATCACCTAAAACATCTTATATTAAAAACGGAGGGAGTATGTTGGATTATTCTGTTAGTTTGTTTTTGTTTTCTACAATCCTTTTTTATTCTCGCGTCTTCGGTAGGGCTCTTGTGTAACTAATAAGAGTAGTAAAGGCAGCTAAGAAAGCATCGTTATATTAAAAAAAGGTTACCTGGAACAAGAGCTTGAACAAGTGGTAAGAAAGAGAGACAGACCAAATGCCTCGACCAATTTCAGCAACCTTGCTGGGGCTACAATAGGGATGTCGACGGACGTGCTGACGGACAGGACGGACAGTCCGCTGTGACTCCCGATCCTACACTGCATGTACGTACGCGACATGTATTTGACCGATTCGTTTTTATTTTTTCATGCACTGACTCTTTCCAGCGGACTGTCCGTCCTGTCCGCCAGCGCGTCCGTCGACATCCCTAGGCTACAAGTACAATAAATAAAAGAAAAAATAGCCTTTTAGTAGAAAACAGAGGCTACATACATGGAACTCGAATGATTTAAGGAGTATGACCAATATACCTATGATGCAGCTGCATAGGGTAGATGAAGAATGCCTTCTTCAGCAGCAGAAATATTCAGAAAAGGAGCCCATCCAAGTGATATTACGATAAAAATGAATTTTTTTTCTCCAAAAAAACTTGAGTTGTTTGTACCAAGTAGTGCTAGGCTCGGAAGCATAACTTTTTGGAATTTCATCACAGACTTGACTCGGAACTCGGAAGCATGCCTGCCACCATTGGGTATTGGCTCAGGCTCAAAAGTTTCTATTTGCAGCACCCTTGATGCCTTAGTTCAAAAAGCCAATGCTCAGAACATCCTCCAACAAGGAAAAAATATATCACCAAAGAAGGCAAAAGTATGTAGCCTTTTAGAATAAAACAGAGGCTACATACATGGAACTCCAGAGATTTAAGGATGAAACGGGGTATACCTGTGATGCAGCTGCATAGGGTACCTGCAGAATGCCTTCTTCAGCAGCACAAATATTCAGAAAAGGAGACGTCCAAATGATTTTCCGATAAAAAAGATTTTTTTTCCAAACAAACTTGACTTGTTTGTACCAAGTGGTACTAGGCTGGAAGCATCACTTTTAGGAATTTCATCAGAGACTTGACTCGGAAGCATGCATGAAGCAGGCTGAACAGAAGATGGACCCGGTGATCTCCTAGGTTGTGCCTGTACGAAAATAAAGGATTCAGACCATTGAAACCGGCATAAACTAATAGTATGTCTCTACACTCCACAAAGAAAAATACATCCTGACAGAATGTGGTTAGTAATCATTTAGTACTACAAAGAGAGCAATTACAAATAGAGTGACTGGTAACCAAGAAAAAGAAGAGAAATTAAGGATGTGTTCGGTTCTGGAACCGCGGGGGACGGAATGGAACCATTCCATTCCGAGGGCATGGAACGGTTCCGACCCCGTGTTCGGTTGATTTCAGAAGCAGTGGAATGGAACGGAATCTAATTAGTCTAAACACCCAATTAATTAGACCCTAATTTAATCTAAATATTTAATTAACCTAACTATTCCTCAAACCACGGGAGAGGACGGAGGCCGCCTCGCATGGCCGCCCTGGCCGCCTCGCATGGACGCCGTCGTGGCCGTGAGCACGGAGGGCCGCGCCGTCGTGGCCGTGAGCATGGCCGCCGTCGGGATCCGCCCCGCGCCGCCACGCGCCGGTGGGGAATCGCAGGCGCGCCGCCGCGCATGGAGGTGGCCCGCGCCCGGCGACCTCCAGCCTCCGCCCGCGTCCAGCAACCTCCGGGCCCCGCCCGCCCCTGCGCCGCGCCGTCCTGGCCGCGCCTGGCTGCGCCGGGCCGCGCCGTCCTGGCCTGGCTGGCCGCCGGCCGCCGCCCTGCTGGCCGCCCCACGAGCCGCTGGCCTAGCTGGCTGGCCGCCGCGCCGCCGGCCGCAGGCCTGGCTGGCTGGCCGCCGGCCGCCGCCCTGCTGGTCGTCCCGCGATGGAGAGAGATTAGGGAGAGGTGAGAGAGAGGGATTAGCGAGCGTTCCACTCGGTTCCACTCGGTCCGGCCGATTCGGCCGGACGAGTGCGTTCCGTATATTAGGCGAATATTCCATTTCGAGGAATCAGCTCATTCCATTCCTTCTCCCAACCGAACACGTGAACGGGCTCCCGGAATGGAACCCGGAATGGAATGGTTCCATTCCGTTCCACCCCATCCGAAAACCGAACACACCCTAAAACACAGAGAACGAGAACAGGCTAAGAGAGCCAAGGTGGCTGGAAAATTCGAATGCCAGGTTGAATGCCTGCCTGCTGCCAGTTTCGCGGGCTTCATCGACGATCTTGCCAAGGATTTGAGGAAGGGAGATTTGGGTGTGGTTTAAGATGTGTGCGTTCCATTCATTCTAGAGGAGCCAGTTCATCAGTTGACCAGTCAGTCCATGCGAGCCAGAGCCACCTGATTCGAAGGGTGCAGCTGTGCTTCTGCAGGTCTGTCATGCCAAGCCCACCGTACTACTTCGGTTGACAAACCTTGGGCAGCTAACGAGACACTCGCCGCCAGTAGTGACTTCACCTTTTGCCCAGACCAAACCACGACGGAGCTTGTTGAGCTGCTTGCACAGCGAGACCGGAGGGGCAACTGCCATCATCTGATAGATTTCCATAGCAGAGAGGCAAGTCTTGACGAGCTCGACCCTGCCAGGCAGCGAGGAGAACTTGGCTTCCACCCACGCAGCGGCTTGAGCAATTTGGCGAGGGGTCGATGCTCTTAATCTGGAGTCGGAGAGGGGCATACTCATTTACTAGTGATTTGTAATTGTTCTCTTTCTTCATCAATGATATACAACATTCTGCTGGCATTTCTTCAAAGAAAATCATTTAGTAGTGATTAATCACCCCAAGTTCCCTTATTGGTTTACTTTGAATGGCACAGAGACACTCCCCATGGAATAAAACAAAGAGATGAACACCTCAACTCCCCTTATTAGGTTTAAGTGGCAATTCCCTTTGAATGGTACAGAGATGCTCTCCATGAATAAAACAAAGAGGTGAATATCATACATAATAATTGAAAAATATATTTGTACTCCCTCCGTTCACAAAAGGATGTCTCAACCTATCTCAAATTTGCATGTATCTAGACATGATTTAGTGTGTAGATACATGCAAATTTGAGCTAGGTTGAGACATCCTTTTGCGAACGGAGGGAGTAAAATATAACTCATGAATAGTCATTTACTGACAGGTTAGAATGCTAAAACAAGTTGGCACTTTTTGAATTTTAAAACTACCAATACTCCATATTAATTGGCGCAGAGCAATCAGCCTTCTATTATGATAGTTTTTAATTACAAGTTTACCAAGAAATAGGGAGTCTGTGTTAACGCTGAGTGGCAGAGCACAGACACTAGGACCACAGATACATAGAACCTGATGTTAAATGGTAGCTTGCCAACCCTAAATAGGTCCAGATTATCCAAAGTAGAACATTCAAGCATATCTTACATTTCAAATATTTCAAACCATCAGGAAATCAGATGCAACCATTCAATTCCTTGTTCTAAACATAAAATGGCCACATATGGGATAAAATAGGCTGGCTGTTCAGCAGTTCTGGTCATAAACCAATCAGACAGGAACAGATGTTCATGTTGTTGTGCTTTCGTAAGCAACAAAAAAACTGATTACATGGTACTCGGCATTGCATGACCCCGGCATGACCAATGAGAAGTTTGCTTAATGTCCGGACACAACTTAATGGAAAATCCCAGATAATAGCAACCTAACCTATATGCTCCTACAGAACTTCAACAGCCAGTTTGTGAATTGAACTAGTCAAGTTGCCTACAGGATAGTGGTATCTCACGTGTGCTTTAAGCAGTTGCCAGAACGCAAGCATACAAACCATATAACTCAACTAAGTCAAAGAAATATGAAAATGGATCCCGCAAATATTTCTTAATTCCTATCAGTCAAGGTTAGCTCGAATCTAGGGTGAATATCCCTAATGTGTACTTGAAGCTGATTCGGAAATAGATGTGTAGAGGTTAAATGATCTATTGCAATGAACATTTTAGATAACTGAGAAGCTATGTATACTGACTACTGAGTGCAAGTGCAGCACCATTTCAGCATATATCATAGTTCTTGGTGTAGCAGGTAACGATAGGACACAGCAACAACTAGAGAAAAAGATGGATAGAAATGTGCAGAAAGAAAAGATCACATGCCTCGAAGCTTGAGGAAATGGTTGGAGTAGAAGCCAGGCAGGTCTTTGGAATATCTGAATCAGCAGAGCATATCGACGTTTTTGTAGCGTCCCTGGAATTCAGGCACAGTGTCAATCAGATATATGAAGACGATACATGAAAACAAGCAAGCATGTATGAGAAATGGACCACACCTTTTATTTATAAACTGAATGGTTGGGTGAAATGTGGCAGCCAAAAACCGAACACTGCTCTCTGGGTGCCTGAGCTGCGATTAAGGGCAGCCTGCAGTGTGAAGAACAGCCCGCAGCCGGTTAACAGGGACAATATGCACATATGGGGGAAGCAACGAATTACTAGCTAGCCAAGGAGCAAGAAAAAATTTACCTCAATCTGGGGCAGAAACGGCGGTAGCCTGCATGCGATGTCTTGGGAGTAACTAGATTCAGTTTGTATCAGGATTCAGGAATAACTAGCATCGCAGCGCATATCGACGATTTTGTAGCATCCCTGGAATTCAGGCCACCGTGTCAATCAGATGACGCAAGGTGCTACATCAAGAATGTATGAAAACTACTACCAAAATGAAAACCTTTTATTCATAAGCTGAAGGATTGGGTAAAATGGGGTGTCAGACTGCAGTGTGAAGAGCACACCGCAGCCGGTTTGCAGGGACAGACAATATGCACGGATTGGGGAAGCAGCAAATTACTCGCTAGCCCAGAAGCAAGACAAATTTTACCTCGATCTAGGCCGGGGGGGGGGGGGGAGGGCTTGGGAGCTTCGCCGCGCGGGCGAACCTTGACGAAGGCCTCGGGCGGCCCAGCGGTGACATCACATTCGAGGACGGACGCAGGGACGGACTTGTTGTAGATGCAGATGTGGAGACGATTCACGGATCGCTGAGCTCGAGGAGGATCCACTCCTTGATTAGTGGGAGCGGAGGTCGGGCTTCAGCACGATGGCCCCGCCGGCTCGCGGGAGCACGCCTTCACCCGGAAACCCAGAGCCACGCCGCCGTCGCTCCACTACTTACCCTAGCCTCCCTCTCCCTCTACCTCTCCGGCGCCGCCTCCATACCTTCCCGGCGATTGGCTACTGCTACTACCTGTCGCAGCAACATACGAGGGGGGAGGTTGAAGACGACCGGGTGGGCTATTCGTTGGGCCGATCGCGCTGTTTCAGCCCATTAGCCGCTACGCGTATAAAGTGCACTGTTGGATTGTTGCTAAAAAAAGATACTTCCTCCGATTCGGTATAAGTGTCGTGAGCACTTTAGAACTTTGTATGTACGCAGCTCACCTCCCACGACACATTTTTAGGATTGGAGGGAGTATGTTGGATGATTTTCTACTACAGTACCAAAAAAAGATATATTGTTGTCAAAAAAATTTGATTGTAAAAAAGAAATATATATAGGATAATGATCAAATAATACGCGAAAAATAAAATAATGATAAAAAGGATAGTCCAGGAAAGCTTGGCAGCCTTCCTGGAGGTTTAGGACAAGACCTTGATTCTCAATCGATAAAAACTCTTACTGTTGTCTACATCATTCCCTTCCGCTTGGGGATCCCAACAAATGTTAGCAATAATCTTGATATCTTGTATCGGCATGCTTGTTTAGTTTTGCATGTAGTTAGAGTTGTCCGAGTGAATCGGCAAGTTAACAAATCATAGGTTGTTCGGTTGTTAGCTGCATGCGAGGTGTTAGCTAGTTGCTGTCCGAGTCTTATGCATCCTGGAACGATTCTAGGAGAGAGAGATGGAGTCATGTAGTTATTGGTGAAGAGTAGTGCATGCGTGCGTCGGGTTAGTGGCGTGAGTGGCCTCCGGCCGGTGTGCGTTAGCCTATATAATCACATGTAATCACTTTGGTTGAATAAACGAGATAGAGAGAAAATGTAGCACTTTGTGTGTGCCAAGGGTGAGTCTCGGCAAAGCCTCTGTGTTCTTCCTTGGCTGTGTGTGTGCGTGTGATTGTTCTTGCGAGTTCTCGTGTGTGTTCATGAGAGAAACAAGAGAGGTTGAGAGGTAGAAGAAGCGGCGCTGCGAGATGCAGCGCCAACAATTGGTATCAGAGCCTCGTTCGTCGAGGTCGTCGTCGTCAAGCTGCGTCACAACGGAGGAGAAAGGTATGCTGCCCGGTGTTGTTGTGCCACCGGCGGCAAGGAGGTGATGCCAATGTGTGGAGGCCATTGCCATGAGGAGTTCATCGTCCATGTCCGAGTCGTCGACAAGGTGTGTCATTGGCGGCAACGTGGAGGCGAGTCACCGGCGAGTTGCGGCGGCACCAGTGGCGAAGATGAGCTATGTCCGAGTCGTCGACAAGGTGCGTCATCGGCGGCAACATGGAGGTGAGTCACCGGCGAGTTGCGGCACCGGGGGCGAACATGATGCAGCAAGACGGCGTGGTGATCGGCGTCGCGAGGGCGTCGACCACGTCAAGAGGTGGCCGCTGCGCGCGGCAAGACGGCGCGGTGATCGCTGCTGCGATGGTGTCGGCCACGCTAATCGACTGTGGGTGATCCGCATCGAAGACTATGATATCAAGATTAGGGGGGTGAATGTTAGCAATAATCTTGATATCTTGTATCGGCATGTTTGTTTAGTTTTGCATGTAGTTAGAGTTGTCCGAGTGAGTCGGCAAGTTAGCAAATCATAGGTTGTTCGGCTGTTAGCTGCATGCGAGGTGTTAGCTAGTTGTTGTCCGAGTCTTATGCATCCTGGAGCGATTCTAGGAGAGAGATGGAGTCATGCAGTTAGTGGTGAAGAGTAGTGCATGCGTGCGTCGGGTTAGTGGCGTGAGTGGCCTCCGGCCATGTGTGCGTTGGCCTATATAATCACCTGTAATCACTTTGGTTGAATAAACGAGATAGAGAGAAAATGTAGCACTTTGTGTGTGCCAAGGGTGAGTCTCGGCAAAGCCTCTGTGTTCTTCCTTGGCTGTGTGTTCGCGTGTGATTGTTCTTGTGAGTTCTCGTGTGTGTGTGTTCATGAGAGAAACAAGAGAGGTTGAGTGGTAGAAGAAGTGGCGCTGCGAGATGCAGCGCCAACAACAAATACATCAAAGTAATTTCTGACGCCATTGCTAGGAATATTATGCTTCAGAAGAGGGACCTACATGCTCTCACTTAACTATTTTTTATTATTTTTTATTAGTTACTTTCTATCTTGTCTTATTTTGCTTGTTTGCTTGCTTAAATAAAATTAAAACCACATAAAAAGTAAGCACCTAGGCACATAGTGTTTGATTGCTTGTTTCATCATATATGACTTCTATATTATGCATACACTAGTTTAATTGAATGCTTTTCATTTGCTTTTACCAAGTTTGACGATGATTAAACTATGCCACACTCTAGTATAGGTTCACACAATTATAAGGACCAGTAGAAAGCTCTAGTTGATTGCTCATGTTTCTATATCGAGCAAATGATGAGTTCCAAATTACTTGATAATGAACATGGTAGCGTGTTTATCGTGCTTATATTGTACCTTGTTCAATGTTGCCTCATAAAGGATCAATAAATTAGCACTTGCTTGCTTCCATACACAACGTCAATTGTTCAAGTATTTGAGACTAAACTGTGTTTCTTTCATGTCGTATGAACCAGGCTTGATAAAAAGAAAATTTAATGAATTGACGAATGTATTCCCCATACGTTGAGTCAAGCTCGACGAGAGCTTAATGCTGGATTTAATTATTGTTCAGTTTGTCGAGCTTATGTACTAACGCGAAAAATTTCCAACTGATTTATATTTGATACATTATATTTGAGTTGCATGCAAATTCACGCCTGTTATCAATTTTTTACATAGATAATTCTTGTTAGCAGTTTGTCATAAATGGGCCTAGTAGTACTTGTTGTAAATGGGCCTTATACTATCCGTTTATTCTGTTGGTCCTGTAACAGGCCTTCATTTACCGGGCCACTTATGCATTCTCGTTGGGCTATTAATGCCATGTATAGGACTTGAGCGTAATTAGGTCATACATTAGGTAGTCTTGATTTTATCACATTGTCAGATCTTAAATGGGCCTAATAAAAAAAGCAGGTCAACTAATTTCCTGAACAGTGACGGTGGATCTAAAAAAAGCGGGCCGAGCATTTTTTGGAAACATTACGGGACAAACAATGGGCCTAAATTGCAACCTGGCATCAGCAAATTATCTCGTGAAAAAGAAGGGAAACGGAAAGCAAAGGGTAGATACTACAAAGACGTTCAGATGCGGGAGTGTTCTTAGGCGCATTCGCAGTTGTTAAACAAGTTATCTCGAACCCTGCAGTGCTTGAAGCTATGGCGTGCCGGGAGGCCATGGCATTGGTTGCTGACCTGCATCTGACGAAGGTGAGGGTGGCTTCAGATTGCCTAGAGGTAATAAACTGTATGGAAGGGCCATACAAAGGGAGATTCAACGTAATCATGCAGAAAATAAAGCTGAGAGCAGCTGACTTCGTTGCGGCAACTTTTGTTCATGAACGGCGACGAACCGAGAAGCTCATGGCTTAGCTAGCTAGGTCCTCGGCTTACCATGAATACGGGCACCGCGTCTGGCTGGATGCGACTCCAGATCTTTATTGTATTCCAGCAAACATTAATAATCAATAAAGGACAGTCGTTAATCTAAAGAAGGATACTACAGAGACGTAAGCTTAATCTAAAAAATAATACAAAGACGTGAACCGCATCGCCCTCGGGACATGCAGTCCGTGCTTTGGTTGTGATGACGACTTGCCACCACACCATCAATAGGCAGAATATATAGAGACCTCCCGCAAAAAAAAGAATATTTATAAAGACTGTGTATATGTAAGGCCATGTTATGCAAGATGCTTATGGAGGTGCTTAGAAAAATAAACTGGTTTTTGGCTACGCACTGGTGCTTATTTAGACAAGAGAAACGCTTAAGTAGGCGCCTCTCCTATAAAAATAAGCATTGGTGCTTATGAAAATGCTTGATTTATTCTTGTAAGCACCTCACTAAGAACCTTGCATTGTACATGAAAATAAGCACTTCACTCGTATTTCTCTAGAGAGAGACAAGAAGGACATCACAATCAGCAACCATGACAAGAGAGGCACATATGCAATTCCTCCACTAACTTTAATGAATATAGTGACCAAGAAGCTTAATTTGGACACGATCGATCCTGACAAACAGATGAAGAGGAATATTAGTAGGAGAGGATACATCCAGTAGTTAAGGTAACAAAGTGAGAGGGAGCACGTACTCCACAGAGACATGCAGTAATTGTAGCTCTTGCTTGCTCGATGGAGCAATCCAGGCCGTGCGTTTCCGACAAAACCGAGCGCATGTAATGACTAGCATTGTTCAAGAATCATCCATGCCAACAGCTGGTGTGCTTGCTCGTGTGCACTAGCTCACATACGGAGTATATATTGGGTACGTTTTTGGGACCATTTTTCATCAAGATTTTCGTCATGGAGGGGATTATATATGAGTTGTGATTAATAGCAGTCCAGTACGTACTACGATCGTTCATGTTAGCCAATAAACCGCGACATGTGTGTGTGACGGTGGCGCGTGAGTGTGTGTCCACCGTGTAGGCACTACAGGAAAACGTACAGTTCCCGACGGCCAGAAACCGTCGGCAAAAGGACAAAAACCGTCGGCAAAAGGGTATGCCGACGGCTGCTGTCGGCATATGGGCGTCGGCATCTTCTCGGTCGGCATTGATTGGAAAAACCGTCAGGAAATAAAAGCGTCGGCATACACTCACATGCCGACGGTTTTACTGGGCCGTCGACAACAACAGCCGTCGGCAACAATTAGGTAACAGACGGCTCCGTTTGACGGCGTTGGCAGAGTTGCCGACGGCTTGCCCGTCGGCGTAGGTTGCCACGTGTCACGTCTCCGTGCGTCTGCACATGCTTTGTTGCCGACGGCTTGCCGACAGAAAAAGCCGTCGGCATAGTTTTAGACCAGAATAAAAAAAAGGCTTACAAAATGCCAGCTGTTTACAGACATGATTCCACAACCATCAATTTGCAAAAAAAGACGATACAAATCTTGCACAGTCCAAAACACTACAACTGGCAAGAATGCATTTTTAGTTACATACAACTCATCAGAATGGATGGTCTCTACCAATGATGCATTAAGCTCACTTGCACAGTCCAAAACATACGGAATCTTCGAATTTTAGGTTACAATACATATATGCCGACAACGGTTGGAGCTATGCACGACAAGGGTAAGAGAGGTTGAACCTAGAGAGGGACGAGCTGCACCGTCATGGAGTTGTGCCTCTGTTGCCCATGTCGACATCTCCTCGAGCAACATGCAGATGATGCAAACCTTGTTCAAGGGGTCCCAGCGCTGCTCAGGTTGTCGTCGCTGGTGAACTTGTAGACGAGCTGCTGCATCTTGCTTCCATTCCAAAAAAAAATGGTTGCGTTCAGATCTCCTATAAATCAGTGTTGAACTACTGCATAGAACTGTTGAAATAACTCTAAAGAAAGTATCAATGAACCTTTAAAATGAACATCTAGACCAAGCATTTGACTAGAACTTCAAAATGCATCAGTTGATTCAATTATAAGCATTTTTCAGTTTTCACACTTTGCGTATCACATAAAAGAGCACATGAATTTTGGGATACCCAAGAACAGAGAAGAAAAATATTCTTCACAGGAACAACACAAAAGGGAGCTCTACGGTTTTAACAATTCAACACATCCGTCTTGCTAGTTAGTATTTTGTTTTATATTATCAACACTAGCAATTAATCATACCCTGATATTAGATTTTTGGAACAATGATGCATCAAAGCACTACACTTGCACAGTCCAAAACATAATCAGAATGATAGGTTACAATACAACTCACATCATATATGCCAACAATCAGCTGGAACTAAGCATGACAAGGGTGATAGAGGTTGAACCTAAAGAGGGAGAACGCACAGCCGTGGAGTTGTGCCTCCATTGCTTGCTCCATGCAGATGGAAAGCTTGTTCCAGATGTCCCGGTACTGCTCAGGATGTTGCCAGTGATGAACTTGTAGACGAGCTGCTGTTACTGGTACACACCTGATATACAGCTGCTATATAAGTCAGTCAGCTCCATGTCACGATCATTTAGAAACCCATCCGAACTAGAAGGCAACAAACCTACAAAATTGATACACATGCATTAGTGTGCTCTAAATTAATGAATTCGAAACTATCAATTAAACATCCAAACTTGCCAATATACAATCATATAACCATATGTAGATAAATGACCAATATTGTAAATGACAGGCACACATATCAAGAAAAATCAAATGACGACATATGTACACATATAGATATAACATTAGCACGAACAATGCAAAAATATACAACAAGTATATGGAGAACAAAAATATTTAAATTTGTTACTTTTTATGATTATCACTGCATATCATGTACAAGTAGTATAGTAAAACTGACAAGGACATGGTATCTTAGTCCTAGTAGCACAGTTCATAGTCGTTAATCCATGCAATTTCACATCCAATGCTTAATCAAATTACTGCCAAATCGTTTGCAGTTATAAGTATCTCAATAAAGGTAATCAAGTTCACTAATGCAATTGTAATCAGTACAAAATTGCAGTTTGTATACTAGGGCAGATCCTAGAGTTGGGGGAGAAGGACATGTCTCACCGGCCAGAGAGGACAACAGAGCCGAGGCGCCGCACCGGCCTGCTTCGGCGAAGGACGAGGACGCGCGGAAGGAGGTCGCCACCAGATCTCGTGGCCACAGGCGCTAGGAGTGTGGCGGCGGTTAACGACGTTGCCTCCATCTCCTCCTTCCTGAGGCGAGAAGGCGGAGATAGAGAGCTCTACCCGCAAGGACGCGACGGGGAAGGTGCCGGAGATGGCACGGGAAGGGAATCGACCGGGGAGAAAGCCCCAAGATCTAGGGTTTGTGGTTGGGCTGCGATTCAGTGGTTCCACGCCGTGGAATCGGTAGAGAAGGAAGAGGAGGGTCTGGTGCGGTGGTCGGCGGCGTGAGGACACGTCGGAGATGGCCGGGATGGACCGGCCGGCGACGGAGGGAGAGGATGGTCAGGAGGAGAGGGGCTGAGGCGGGCGGCGGTCGCTCGGTGGAGAGGAGGAAGAGAGGAGGAGAGTGGCGGCGCTCGGTGTGTTCTGTGCTATGTGGCTGGTGTGCGTGTGGGGATTAGGTCAAGGTGTAGGTGGGCTTGGGTGGTGTTGGGCTGGTGTGCGTCAGCTAGCTGGGCTGGTTGCCCCATAGTTTTTTTTACTTCTCATTTTAGAATTACAAAGCATGTTTTGCAAAGAAACTACAAAATCTTTGTTTCAAAATTGGAATCCACATTTTTTAAAAATATTAGACAACATTTCATGCACAAATAACCAAATAGTTGTGTGTAAAAAGCTTTCCATCCACCCCCCCCCCCCCACATCAAAAAGACAAATTCTAGCCGATTCAGCTGAAAGCGGGTCAAATTTGAACTACAGCTGCCTCGTAGCTTGCTCGTTATTTTTGTTAAAAATCATTTTTAGGCACACAAGTAGTTCTTTAATCATAGATACACCAAAAGTTTGGCAAGATTAAACCCTAGCGTAGAACGGTCGTGTCGTCAATTTTGATCGCATTTTGAAATCGACATAAATAATTCAAAAGAAATCAAAAAATGGAAATCCTTCGCAATGTGTCATTACATGTGACCTAGTGTCGAGACAAAACAATAAACTTGGAATACGCCCAATATCTTGTAAAGGTGTTCTCAGAAATGTGCTATCATGTACTAACCTTCATAACTTTCAGGTCAAATGACCAATGTTATGGCCTCATTTATGGCATAGTTTGTTCAAATGATCTCATATTATGCACAAGCGTGCGTCTTGGAATGGAGAACAATGTTGCCAAATAATGTTTTCATTTTCATTGAACAGAAAAATCATTTTTCATTTTCAAAGTGCAAAAAAACGGTGTTTTTTGCAAAGAAACTACAAAATATTTGTATCAAAATTGTACCAAAATATTTAAAACAAATATTAGACAACATTTCATGCACAAATAACCAAATAGTTGTGTGTAAAAAGCTTTCCATTCACCCCTCGTCAAAAAGACAAATTATTGCCGATTCAGCTGAAAGCGGGTCAAATTTGAACTGCAGCTGCCTCGTAGTTTGCTCGTTATTTTTGCTAAAAATCATTTTTAGATACACAAGTAGTTATTTAATCAGAGATACACCAAAAGTTTGGCAAGATTCAACCCCTATCTTAGAACTCGGTCGTGTCGTCAATTTTGATCGTATTTTGAAATCGACATAAATAATTCAAAAGAAATAAAAAAATGGAATTCCTTCGCAATGTGTCATTATATGTGACCTAGTGTCGAGACAAAACAATAAACTTGGAATACGCCCAATATCTTGTAAAGGTGTTCTCAGAAATGTGCTATCATGTACTAACCTTCATAACTTTCAGGTCAAATGACCAATGTTATAGCCTTATTCATGGCATAGTTTGTTCAAATGATCTCATATTATGCACAAGCGTGCGTCTTGAAATGGAGAACAATGTTGCCGAATAATGTTTTCATTTTCATTGAACGGAAAAATCATTTTTCATTTTCAAAGTGCAAAAAACGGTGTTTTTTTGCAAAGAAACTACAAAATATTTGTATCAAAATTGTACCAAAACATTTAAAACAAATATTAGACAATATTTCATGCACAAATAACCAAATAGTTGTGTGTAAAAAGCTTTCCATCCACCCCTCGTTAAAAAGACAAATTCTAGCCGATTCAGTTGAAAGCGGGTCAAATTTGAACTGCAGCTGCCTCGTAGTTTGCTCGTTATTTTTGTTAAAAATCATTTTTAGATACACAAATAGTTATTTAATCAGAGATACACCGAAAGTTTGGCAAGATTCAACCTCTAGCTTAGAACGGTCGTGTCGTCAATTTTGATCGCATTTTGAAATCGACATAAAGAATTGAAATGAAATAAAAAATGGAAATCTTTCACAATGTGTCATTATATGTGACGTAGTGTCGAGGGGAAAATTATGTATGCAAATATATTTGAGCACAATATAATTGTACTTATAAATGGTGCAGATATATGTGTAAATGTTTTTGAACACAATAAATAATTATGTATGGAAATATATTTGAGAATTTTTTTTATAAGTGTTTTAAATAAATAATTATGTATACACAGATATTTCAAACTTGTCTTCAAACAATATTTTTTTGAAGTTTAGTACTACCGTGAAAATCTCTACAACATCTAATTGAGCTGGGATTGGTGAGCTCTCCTTGCTCCACGGGTTTAGACGTTCGTGGTTCGTTGGATGAAAACCATGCGTTTGGATCCTCCAGCCATAGTCGGTTTAGAATGTACAGCGGCGCGCCTCTAGCCCGGTCGTCTCCTGTTCGTTGACGGGCGCTAGCAAATCGCCGCCCACCTCTCAGGCTGCGCAGCTGCTCGCCATCTCAATCCCTCCATTCGTCGCCGCCGCCACCTCGTCCTCCCTCTTCAGCCCCATCTCCCCCAGCGCCGCCGCCATGGCCGGCGCGCAAGAGCTCCGTCGGCGACGGCAGAGAGGCGGGTTGGATGGGGCGTCCACGACCTGCAAGCTCCTCGCCCACCCGCGCCGCCGATTCCGAGCCCCTTTCCAAGCCCCTCTTCGACCGGGACGAGGAGATCTCCGCGCTTCGGGATAAACTCGCCGCCCTCGAGAGTCAAGGCCAAGCACCACGCCCAGAGGCCGCTCCTCGCCGAGCAGATCGGTTACGCTCAAGGCTCTACGACGAGGTGCGCCTCCATGGCGCTGCAGAAGGTCGGGGCGTGGGGGACAGAGGGAAGGGCGCGGCTCCGTCGATCTTGCCTGCACGCGTAGCCGACGGCTGCTGCTGCTCGGAGGCGTGGACGCCCGCTACTCCCTCGAACTGGACCAGCGGTGGAAGGAGGTAGCCCGGGCGCGTCCGTCCGTCGAGCAGCATGGCCTCCGCGCCACCACCGTCTTCTGCTCCGGCGCGGTTACAGAGCGATAAACTGCTGCTGCTACTGGAATCAATCAACGGATTAAGGAGATAGGATCGAGAACACACCATGGCCAGCCCGTGGACGGGGCAGGGCGGATTCGGCCCCATCTTCCACGGCGCGCTGGACAGGTCGGGTCAGCCCGTGGTCGTCAAGGTCATGAACGCCGCCAGTCCCGCCGGAACTGCGTGCCGCCGGCGACCAAGCCCAGCGAGCGGCTGAGCACCCCACACGGGCATATCTAGGTACTACTACCACACCTTAATTCTGCAACCAGCTAACTACCTCTTCCCTGCACTTAGACTGAAAATGCATTATGTTTTTTCGTCAACAGAGTTTGCTTTCAGACATGACATCTTTCAGTGTGCTTCCGAATGTCACGATATGAAACTTTGTTTTGTACCATGCTGTTAACAAGCTAGCTATTGCGTCCCTTATTAAACGTAGTGTAAATTGACAAGCTCTGAAATCTTTCTCTTAAGAGATCTTTAGCTGCATGGCGTACTCCGTCAATTTTACCACTCGCCATTTCCCCTCAGGAGATCAAACCGGTATGAACCATAGCCCATAGGTGTTCTGAACAGTTGCTTAAGGTGTCAGCACTCACAAAAAACACATGAAACCTATGGTGTCTATAAAGGAACCATGCCTATTTTGTTGTAGCATTAATTTATCTTTTCCTCTACGCTAATCCTTTTATAAATTCTTGATGGATATGTTTAAAGGTAAATATATCTTGGATGATCCTTTTGATGATCCTCCTCGGCTCATTGAACTTACTCATAAGAATTTTCCAATAGTCAAGGCACACAATAAGGTAACTTGGCATATGCAATGCAGTATGATGACATGTCATCCTCCTTTTACTGTTAGAAATAAGGCAGGTTGCCAAATAACACTTAGAGGATAGCTGGGCTCCTTTATGAAGCAATTCTTAAGAGCTTGATTCTAAAGAAGAACATGCTAAAACAGTGATACTTGAGAGCATAACTTCCGGTGCGAAGTTAAAATCAATAGGGTATTCGATATTATAATTAGTTACTCATGTGGTGTTTACGACTAACTTAACACGTTTTTTATTCTGGTTGGAGACATTTTGAGATGGTGCGGTCAGACCTCAGACGATGTCATATTTGTTTGCAAACTCAACACATTAACAAAAGTTAGTATTACCTCTTAACCGTCTTTGGTATTAAAAACTAAACTTTGATGTTGTTGGTTCTACACTCCTTGTTCTTTTGCGGTCTCCTTGAGAAAGGATCTTCTATTTTTTTGCTTCTCTAACTTGTTCAGCTCAATTTACTCTGTGTTTCACTGTTTGCCACCAGAATGCTGATATTGAGAAGTGACAATATAGAAAATGAGCACAGTCCATGTAATAAGACAGTAAGTTTCACCATGACGTTTAAGTGTTTACAGCTCTCATGTACTAACCACCTGGCAAGTGCCTCTTTGTTAGTATTTATATCCATCGCTACAGCTTTGCAGAAGGGATTGATGTATTTGCATACCCATTAATTTTAGCAGACATATTAATCGTTATGTGCCTATCTTCTGGTGCTATAAAATTGCAGCATGGGGCTTGGTAATCCTATATGGCGGCATAACCTTCTTCTTGAGAAGAAGAAAGACATCTCTTTTTTGGCCATATATTATGACTGGGCTCCAGCCCTCCACTGAATATTGCACTTAGAAATTTCAAACTGAAGAAAGACCCATTTGATGCCATTATTAGACATATAGCACCTGTAAATTTCTAACTAATAAATTAGAGGAGACAACCCTATGCTATCTCTTGTATATATATGCAGGAGTTGTGAAAGGATCAACAGCATTTAAATGGCAGGAATTTAGTTTTGGTGCAACGGATTGTAAAAGGATCATGGAACTCCTCACATGTACGTATTGTTTGTTCTTACTTAAGGCTCAGTTTGGCAGCTCTGTTATAGTTAAATCGTAGTATTCAAAGACCATGTTATTTCACTGCCTGGCGAGGAGATACTTCAGTTTTTGTAAAAGCACGGTTTTTGGAGAAAGAGGTCTGGACTTCTTTCTTCAATACAGTAAAGATAACTCTGTTTTCAGAAAACCATTGGTTTCAAAACCGTGGTATTTTAGTATAGCCAAAGTGCCAAACACCTCAAAGTAATTAAAACTGAAGTTTTTCTAAAAACCGTGGTATTTAAAAAACACTTTCAAATTCTTCACATCCAAACGGGGCCTAATTCTTCTCAAAATAAAGTGTAAAAATCGTTAAAGCTAATTATGCGGGATGTATTTTGTCGAAACTCATGCATTGGTGAACTTCGGGAGAAAGAGCAATGACCGGTAAAGCTACTTCCTTATAGATTCATAGATAACTTGCTTTCTTATGGTGTCCAATCTGAGTCCTTGTGGCTTTTTATAGATTATCCAGGTTTCAAATGGAATGGATTTAATCTACATGACACATCATGTGCCAATCATTTGCGAAAGTTTGAGTAGTGATAAATGAAATGACCTTAAAAGGGAACAGAATTTGATGATTTCATTTATGTTATTATGTCATTTTATCAATCCATTTATTTGCCATTTGAAAGCTGCTCTACAGACCACATCTTGGTAGAGAGCTTTCGGGAATATTCATATACTATTTTTTTTTTGCCATTGTACAAATGGGCGCATCAAGGCGTTGCTTATGTCTGATGTTAGTAGGCCTAGGGAAGATGTGGAGTTCCTTAAAGGTTTGTGTTTCTGTTGCTTGAATTGCTGCTCTCAATCGACGGGCTGTAAACTCAAAAATTGGATCAGTCAATTAGGTTGTGTGCCATTGCCCAGTGTTTGTTGCGCCAGTGTCATGTGTTTGTCTACGTACAATATTTTCAATTGTCAAGTCTTGTTGCTGCTGTTCTAATCATCTGAAATTTCGTCTTATTCCCATTGTTCTTCCGATTACCAAATAATTTGGGATCGAAGTTGAGCCAAACTTGTACTGAATTTACTTACAAGCAACTGCGTGCGTGTCATGTAGCCATGGTTTGTAAATTCGGAACAAAGAAACGGGTACATGAGAACAAACCTTAACAGAGTAGATTCATACATCTTTGCTTCGTTCATCTCATACAAAACATCAGAATTCATGCCCTTGCCTTTGATTTCCTTTTTGAACTTTTTGCCTCTGATGTTTAACTCATATTATAATACGCATTATAACCTAAACATCTTCATATATGGTTTGTCTATCCAGCCAAGGAAAAACTAGATATTTTAAGCAGAAGCTCCAGGAGATGAGCAGTACAATTTCCGTTCATTTGAAAAAGAGGAAAATATCAAAAATAATATGTTGTTACTAGCGTTGACTACCTGATCTTTTAATTAGTCAAAGGTATCATTTTATTGGGGATGTTAAAAAAAAATCCCCATATCCGAATGGTCCCGTACCTATATGCACATGCGTATCGATGTCACCTTTGTGCTCAAGAAGTAGTGGATTTTATCTTGCCGTATGGGTTTTCAATCTGAAAGCCGGCACGCTTGACTGCTTGTGTACCATAACTCTCCATGTGACATGTGTTTGTGGACAAATAACCTTAGGAACTTTTGAGCCACGTCATCTCTAGGTTTACAAGTGTTCATCATCTAGAGCATTATGCTAGCCAAACATAATTCCCATGTGTATTATTTTGGCATGCAGAAATCATAGAATCACATTTGCACGTATATAAGAATTCTCTCTCTAAATGATCCATTTTTCCTCTAGGTTTATTCTCCATTTCATGTTGTTTCTTTTTTCTTCTTGATTTGTTTTTCATGGCTTCATCGTCCAGTGCCGCAAGTTATAAATGTTGAACACAATGTTTTTTGTGATGCCGTCTCAAATTAATGCTTTTTAGGGGGTTTTACATTTATTGTACACATTTCTGTTTAGTTCATCGATATGCTCAGGAATGTTGGTATGATGTGTATGTGGTTCTTTTCTTCATGTGTCTCTACTGGAACTTTATTTGTCAGTTTTGTGTTTTTTTACGAAGGCAGGCAGCGCTGCATTCATATATTAGAAGAAAAAGAATGGGTACAATACAAGGTTTCAGTTACAAGCCAACGAGGAAACTCAATCGAAACAAAGACAACAACTAATCAAACTTCTGTTACTAAGAAATATAGAGTGTTTGTGCTCATGTACGCTTCTCTCATTGACCAATTAGCATGTCTGAGCCAAAATTCTCTTGGTACAAAGCCAATTATTTAAAACTTCTATTTGTTAATGTGGTCGGTGTAAGTGGAGACGGGTTCTCATGTTTATGTGTAGAGAATGAGGAGCCTGGTCTTGATGTTGATTCTTAGATTATTCAAAACATTTGTTCTTGCACCGAGTTCTATAATTGCAGATTTATAATGAATGAAGTGAATAGATGGCCCCTAGATAGCTAAATTATTTTTATTCGTGGAGGGTTCATCATTTTAGTAAAAATAGGTTCACCAGAATCATGTGATTTTCGGCAAGATTTATCCAAGTGTAAAATACTCTGTATTAGTTTGGACCTAGGGGAATCCGTTGATTTCTCTGTCAAGGACCGCTGATTGCAATCAGATAAAATATATTTTGACTTTTGTTATGTTAGTTTGACCTTGGTGTCGAAGTTTTCTGAGACCTGGAACTTGGAGGCTCAACAAGAACATGTATTCCTTAAAAAGATAAGATTAGGAGTTCCCGTGAGGGTTACACTCGGCATGCCGAGCTAGATAGCTGAGATATAAATTAGAGTACATATCCTTTGTCTAGCCAACAAAATTACCATTCTAATTTGAACGCATTTCGATATGTATGTGATGTTATTCATAGTGAATCTGGACTTGCCATTTTTTCAAAAAGGTCCACCGATCTGTTAATAATCATCGACAATAGTACTAAACTAATAAAATAAAAATAAGTCTTGGGACCACATAAAGACGACTACAAACTTTGGAGCGTGCCGAAGACACCCCACCCATCATCACCCTCACTCATTGGAGCTTGGCAAAGATTGTTGTAGGAGATAAACATGAAGGTGACGTGCTATAGCCCCAAGGATCAGCACACCAAAGCAACAACAATCATCGATGAGAAGCTTAGATTGAAGGGGCAGACCTGCAACCACAACAATAGCAATGAAGAAGGAAATGGAAAATCCCAAGAGATCTGTCGGATCCACGACTCCACATGCCCTCCGCTTGCGCTCGGAGCACACCGGAGTGGTATAGGATGGGGAGGACTTTATTTGACATCGGAATGTCGCTGACGCCTCACCCGACGAAGACATATATGCTAAGTAAGAAAAAAATGGAACCCTCCCACCAGCAAGAGGCTGGAGTTCGCGCACCTCCAAAGTCCGAATTATCGTCGGAGGCGGGGTGGTACGAGAGCGGTGCTGGTGATAGGGATGAAAAATCTAGCCGCCTAAGGATCACCCTTCTTTTCTCTACAGATGGAACCGGTAAGTGATATGGCGCATTGAGTGTTTGACTTACTACACTTGACACCTTGATCCTACTATATCGAGGGAAATTAATATGCATTGTGTAGAATATATAAGATTACACCTTATCACAGGCGGATAATGAAACATGCCTCTAATTTCTCCACACTGCCTTCTTATTTCTAGCTTATAAAGCGAGCGGGCGCAGCATCGCGCGCCTTTCCCTTCTAGTACTATACATATAGAAGAGTAACTCATGTCTGTACAGGAAAGACAAACCGGTCAGATGGTTATCTCATCACCGTAAGCGATTGGTGCTAGAAGGTGCTGGGTTCGAATTTTGCTTCTGCACATATATTTTTCGAAGCAGAAAAAAGATATGCCGACGGCTGCCGGTCCGCCCACAGCCCTCCGTCTTTGACGGGCAGGGCGCCGCCACCGCCGTCGAGGTCAACAGCGGCAGCGGCCAGAGAGCTCGTTTTTTGCATGTGTTTTGGTTGGGGATTGGTAGGCCTCCGGAGCCGCTCGAGCGGAGCGACCCGGGAGGCAGGCGGGGAGGGGAGGGGAGGTGGGGGGCGGCGGCGAAGAGGGCCTGGTGGCGGCGGCGCGGGGTGGGAACCCTAGAGAGGAAGGAGAGAGCGGTGTATTGAAAAAAGCTCTGCCATATAATGTAATGAACGTAATGAATCTGATCGCATCTGAATGTAGTGGATCTGCTATATGAAGCTCTGCAACGGTGATAATTTTCGCAGGATTTTTATATTTATTTTCCAGACCGACCCAGAAACATAAAAGACATGGCGATGCGGCGCAGCAAAGCGCACGTGATCCTTCTAGTGGATACTTATACTCCTGCGGTGCAATAGATTGAGGAGCCTTTTTTCAAAGGCTCGTTGGGGAGGTATAAACAGCGCTGCCTCAACTACTATAGCAGGACACCTTTTCAGACCGCCTTGGGTTAATTAGAAAGAGATTGTACGCCTCATCTAGCATTGTGGATTGTTAACTAAGGCATAATGATGGAGGAGGTTTACCGCAAAAAAAATGATGGAGGAGGTTTGTATATGTCAGTTAATATCTCTTATATATGACGACTTGCTAGGAGTTAGTAGTTTGCGTTAAGTCATTAACAAGGCCGGTGAGACTTTAATACTTTTGAAGACTAGGCTGCTGAGTGCTGGTCAAATAAAGTTCGGTTAATCTAATATGGGGACGTGCCCCAGGAAGGCGATTTCATCCGGCGGTGCGCAGGGACTAAAACATGCATGCATGCAAAGAATCTTTTCCATAACCGAAAATTCAAAATAAATTATCTTTTAAACCATTAATCCAATTGATGATCCGTTTTCACTGTTGGGTTCGCATCGACGAGTACTTTAAAATAAGATCCCATCTTAATATGTTTCGACGAACTTTTTTTTTCCGTCGTCAGTTGCCAGGCTATAATATTGCAGTTACCATATTAATAGTTAACAGTTACCACTCACATAATTCATAGTTGCCAGATAAATTTATATGTTTTTTGTCATAACCATGATCTACATGTTTAGACAATGACTATTTGATCCAATCTAGACAAGTAAATTATGTGATTACCGTTAACGAAGGATTACATAGGTGAGTAGCACAGTTCAAAAAAACATGGCAACCATTTGATTTTCACCTGGTAACTAACTTGACAATGTCTGGTGACCAAGTGACTATAATCTGGCAACTGGATCGGGAAAAAAAAGTTGTCAAAACATATCAAGATGAGATCTAGTTTTGAAGATCTCGTTGAAATAAAGCCAACCGTGAAAATGGATATGAATTTGGAATTACGGTTTAAGAAATAAACATTTTAAAGTTGAAACAAAAAGGAATCTACATAGTGGTTGCATGCATGCATGGCACAATTACCCTATTATATCCGTGCCCACGGACTACTAATCTGGGGCACCTGCCCTTAGTAGCATGGTCCAATAAAGTTTCGTTGGAATGAATGTGGTAGCGGAGGCCCGTGGAATTTGTTTTATTAGAACAAGAACCAAAACCCATCAAATAAAGATTAAAACATTGTGATTGGTTTCTAGATTCACTATCCTAACCACATGAGCTAAGTATGCTCATAGTAGGAAGTAATACAGGCACGAGATTGTACGCCTTGTCGCAGCTGCCTCTAGCTAGCGTCTAGCATATTGTTAACTAAGGGACAATGATGGAGGAGGTATGCATATATAAGTTAACTAGTACAATGCCCGTGCGTTGCAATGGGAGAAATAAAATTTCATTCACATGTACATAAAAAGAATACGACATACCGTTTTTTTATATATCAATGCACTTTTATAAAATCATAGCTCGATAACAAATAATTATCTCTTATTAACGAAATGCTACTTAACGACGCGTTAAGGTATTCTCACAAGACTTTATATTCATCTTCATTTGCGTAGTAATTGAGAAATGTAATTAAATAAATTTTCTCATCTCGTAACCATCACACATAAACAATATGCAACCATCCCAACAGCCGAAGTCACCATGGGGCCTAATCGAACCATAGTCACGACTGAAGTCGTCGTGGTCCCTAATAAAAATGACCGTCCATTGCCACGGGAGAAAAAATAACTTTTGAAAGATTAATGTCAGAGTGACCCAAACTTCACCCATATTTAATCAAATGCACTTGCATGGCAAGCCACAAATTAAAAATGCAAACACATTTGTTGATAGAGAAGGTAAAATAGTACACAACTTTAAGGACTCCAAAAAGAACATTATATGAAGCAGTGCAACAAGGTTTCACACATTTTTACCTATTAAATCTAAGTAGTCAGTAGAATTTCTTTTCTGTCAATTTGTACAATTAGAATATGAGGAAGGAAACAATTTATCTATCCCTGCAAAGAAAAGGACAGATCTTGACTGATGTTTTTCATAGCATCTGATTTAAAGAAACATACTGATTCAACAATATCTAGTCATCAACGTTCTCTGCAAAAATGACCGAGTTGCAGTACTCCTCAAGGCATTAACACAAACAAACTGTGATCTTCAGACAACAACAGAACGTGAAGCGGGAGATGAGGAGTAGGGAAAATCAATCAAGAAGTACAGAGAGAAAATAAGCATCATTTGTACGAGCACTCCATGGAGGATCACAGCTGTAGCTTGGCCACGAACGTGGTCGCAGGCTCGGCCATGTGGGCAGCAACCTCGACATGGCGTCATGAGCGAAGGAGAAGCACCGAGGTGACACGCACGGACTTGACTCTTCCAAGCCCGCTCCTCCTCTGCAAAGCCCTGCTGTTCTGCGGCTCTGCCGATTCGCGGACACCTCCTCCTGTGCTTCCCGCGCCCTGCGTCGTGCGCTGTGCTTCCCCGCGCCCTGCGCCGCCGCGCTGCCGCCCTGCTGTGCTCCGACCGGCCACCCCTCGCCAACCTCTCCTCGTCTCCTCCCAAATCGATTCCCCTCCTCTTCTCCTCGATACAGGGATACACCGGCGACAAACCGCTTCTTCCTCTCCTCCCAGTCCCAGATCAAGAACCCCACGCGGCCACGCCAGCCCCCCGACGAAACCAGCGCCGCCGCCCCCGACGAAACCAGCGCCGCAGCGGACCTGCCCACAACCGCGTCAAGGGGAGGGAGCAGCGTGACCGACCTGCCCACGACCGCGTCCGCGTCGAGAAGAGGGATCAGCGCAGCCGACGCATGGAAAGAGGAGGAGGCGGAGGGGCTCGAGGAGGAAGAAGTCGCCGCCAGCGTCTCCATCTCATGCCGGCCTGGAGGCAGCGCGCGCTAGAGATGTCTGACGGGAAAAAAAGAATCGAATCATTTTTTTTCACTTACCAGTGGCAGTGGTGGGTAATATCTCAGAATTAAAAGGATAGAATCGGAAGAAAAAATGACGTACCGGACACCGTTACTCGTATTATATAGTAGAGATATTTCTTACATATGACGACTTGCTAGGAGTTAACAGTTTGTGTTAAGTCCTTAACAAGTCTGGTAAGACTTTAATATTTTTCAAGACTGGGCTGCTTGGTGTTGGTCAAATAATGTTTCGCTGGAATGAATGTGGCAGCGGAGGCCTGTGGAATTTGTTTTGTTAAAACAAGAACCAAAACCCATCATTAAATTAAAACCTTGTGATTGGTTTCTACATTCACTATCCTAACCAAAGGAGCTAAGTCTGCTCATAGTGGGAAGTAATACAGACTAGTGACATGTAGATGACACCAGTGGTGTAGCTTCTAAAGGGCGAAATGGGCAGCCGCCCCCCCTCCCCCCCCAGCCCATGAGAAATCTGCTAGTTATCCCTAACTAATTGCTGCATATTCCAGTGAAAATCGGCCAAAAATCATGTTTTCTTGCCCCCCCACCCCATTTGCCCCTCCAAGATTTTGGGCCAAGCTCCGCCACTGGATGACACTACTCTATGTTACAATCTTCATAGTGGGTAGTAACAAATGTGTGGTGTTATACAAATCTTTTATTTATTAGGCTGTACACTTGAGATATGTGATACTATGTTACCACAATCTTCTCTCTGCTAGTTAATTACTTGACATGTCAAACTTTTTACCCATGTGGCATGCATGTTAGACAACATGTTATTCTCACTTTGCATAGTCTAAACTCTCTTAAATACGATGATTAATTGGCAAAATCCGTGCACACCACTACACCTAGAAACTACCAAGGAAATAATAAGTTAAGATGAAGAGATTGCACACCTCATTGCAAGTGCTTCTAGCTAACGTCTAGAATTGTTGGCTAAGGGACAATGATGGAGGAGGTTTGTATTTCTTATATATGACGACTTGCTAGGAGTTATAAGTCCTAAACAAGGCTGGTAAGAATTTAATACTTTTCAAGACTAGGCTGCTGGGCGCTGGTCAAATAATATTTGTTTGGAATGAATGTGGTATTCGAGGCCGGTGTAATTTGTTTTATCGAAACAAGAACCAAAACCTATCAATGAAGATTAAAACTTCTATATTCATTATCCTAACCAAACGAGCTAAGCCTGCTCATAGTGGGAAGTAATGTAGACTACTAATATGCGGAAGCTTGTCTATGTTATTACCTTCATAGTGGGTAGTAACAAATGTGAGATGTTAAGAACAACTTTATTTATTAGGTTGTAAACACATTGTTTTGAAATACATGATGTTATGATACCATATTATGTTACTACAACCCTTTATGTGCTCATTAATTACTTGGCATGTCAGATTGTTTGTCTATGTGACATGCATGTTACAATCTATGTTAATACATATGATGATTAATTAGCAAAACTAGTGCACAGTACCCATTAAGTTTGATTATTAGGCATAAATAAAGCATGATCACAAGAGCTACTAACATGTTAATCTCGAAAATACTAGACGTATTAATTAACATGAACAGCAGCAAGACATCTACGAAAACAGCCATCGAAATGTGATGAACGTACTGAACAATTGTAGATGAAATAGTCGTTGGAGCAGCGACGGCAGCAGCTTGAGCGGCGACGGTAGCAGCTCGAAGAAGACGACGTTGGAGACGAGTCGCCCGCGGACCCGGAGATCATCCAGGAAGTCGAGCCGTGATGAAGAACTTGAAAGCAGTCGCGCGGGGAGCTTCCCAAAAACCTTATTCGCCCTCTCCCGTACAGGATCACAAGGACAAGTGGTTCCGGAGACCTGCTGTCCCGTTCACCAGTGCACGCCGGCGCACGGGATGGAGTAGACTACGGTGGCGGCGCAAGGCACGAGATTGGCAAAACCTAGATTGGTTTGGTGTGTGACGGCGCACGCAGTGCAAGACAATATATAGTGCGGTTCGGGTCCACGTCGCGCACGTTTTGGGTCGGTTACTGTGACGCGTCCGTCCAAACCGTTTTTCCCGGACTGCAAAAATAAAGCTCGGCGAGGCGAGATTCCCGCGGCGCGGTGCGTCGCGTCGTGATGAGACGGGCGGTGCGGTGCATGCGTGCGAGCGGCGGCGGAGGAGGAGGAGGAGCGCGTGAGAGAGCCTCTTGTTCTCACAAGCTTACCAAGTAGCACAACACTCCACTATATAAGTTGGTGCAACTCTCCTCCAACTAGCAATGTGGGACTAAACTTTAGCTCCCACTCCACTCCCATGTGTGCAGCCACAAAAATGGGCTTTGAGATTTTCTGAAATTGCTTATTGGGCTGCCATATATGGGACCAATTCTAACAATCCCCCACCAGATCTCAAATCCCCATTTAGAGATATTTGCCAAATCTCGTTTCTTGTTTATATACCAGTGTTTCAGCAGAGACTGTTAAGTTGAACTTCCGCCTAGAGCTTCAAGCTACATCTACCAACAACTTGAACAATGGACGAAACTTAAATTGCAAGTTTGGTGCCAACAGACTTCACTCAAATTCATAACCAGTACGTGGCTGCCTGTAGCCTACCCGCGGGTGGAGCATATGCGTCATACTCCCTGGTCTCTTCATGAGCTTACTAGAGATCACCCAAATCTCATAGACTGCGACATTTAACAGTCGGACTCATATAAGTGTGTTCTTTCAAGGTCGCTCTGTAGGATAACACCTTTGCTACGAATAGCCAACAGAAACAAATTAAGGCATATTGCCAACCTGCCTTACAGAATGTGAGAGTTATGCATCTTCCCACGGAAAGGGTTACAAAATAACTCTCCTCAGTTAAACCACTAGCTTGTTCTTCCCAGATCCTAATTCACGGGATCTCCGATCACATAAGTTGGGTTACCACTATGGTGTAACGCTCATGGGTCTCAACCCCATCTCCCCCGATGCACTATCTATCACATTACGTGATAGTCCCTTCGTAAAGGGATCTGCCAGGTTTTTGTTCGTTTGAATATAACTAACAGTTATTACTCCGGAGTTTCTCATTTTCCTGACAGACTTCAAGCGTCTCTTGACGTGTCTTGATGACTTCGCATTATCCTTAGCACTGTTCACTTTCGTAATAACTGTTTGGTTGTCACAGTTCATAAGGATGGCCGGTAATGGTTTCTCAACCACCGGCAAGTTCATCAAGAGCTCACGCAGCCATTCTGCCTCAACAGAAGCTATATCTAAAGCAGCAAGTTCTGCTTCCATGGTTGACCTCCTCAAAATGGTCTGTTTGCAAGACCTCCATGACACTGCGCCACCTCCAAGAATAAATGCATATCCACTTGTGGAGTAGAGCTCATCAACATCTGAGACCCAGTTTGCATCACAGTATTACTCAAGCACCGCAGGGTGCCCTGAATAGTGAATCTCATAACTCATTGTACCGTTCAGATAGCGCATGACCCTTTGAGTGCATGCCAATGATCAATACCCGGGTTAGACATGAACCTGCTCAACTTGCTCACAGCAAAAGAGATATCAGCTCTCGTCGCGCTCGCAAGGTACATGAGTGAACCGATCACTTGAGAATATCTTAATTGATCTCTCGTTTCCTTTTTGTTCTTTCTGAGTGTCACACTGGGATCATAGGGTGTTGGAGAAGGCTTGCTGTCTATATAACCAAAGCGGCTCAAGACCTTCTCAACATAGTGTGATTGCGTTAACGTAATCCCACTCTCATCCCTAATCAACTTAATGTTCAAGATCACTTCAGCTTGTCTCAGATCTTTTATATCAAAGCTCTTTGACAGAAAAGACTTGACCTCATTTATCACTATCATGCTTGTATCGAAAATAAGTATGTCATCAACATACAAGCATAATGATGACGTGAAACACACGTTCGTTGGGAGACCCCAAGAGGAAGGTATGATGTAGTCAGCAGCAAGTTTTCCCTCAGAAAGAAACCAAGGTTATCGAACCAGTAGGAGCAGCAACTCTTCAGAAGGTTGTCAACGGCGCCAGAAAAATAGTGTTGTTGATGGGAGTCTGGACTGTTGACGTGGAATCTGCACACAACACAATCAAACTACTTTGCCCCAACGAAACAGTGAGGTTGTCAATCTCACAGGCTTGCTGAAAACAAAGGATTAAACGTATGGTGTGGAAAATGAGTATTAAATTGCAGAGAATGAAAAAAGAACAGTTTGCAGTTTGTGGTTGTTTAATCAGTGTAAAAGAATGGACCGGGGTCCACAGTTCACTAGTGGTGTCTCTCCATATAAGATAACTAACATGTTGGGTGAACAAATTACAGCTGGGCAATTGACGAATAGTGAGCGCATGACAATGCATATACATGACATGTTGACTACTATGATATTTAATTGGGCATTACGACATAATACATAGATCGTTATCCAACAGCATCTAGGACTAATAATCCACCGCCGGGTTGTCATCCGAGTTCCCCATTGGTATTAAGTTGCAAGCAACGGATAATTGCATTAAGTAAAGTGCGTAATGTAAACAAACACATATGTCCGTGGACATAGCATCGTTAGGTTATCCCTAGTGGCAACAGCACATCCACAACCTTAGAACTTTCTGTCACTGTCCCAGGTTAAACGGAGACATGAACCCACTATCTAGCATAAATACTCTCTCTTGGAGTTACAAGCATCTACTTGGCCAAAGCATCTACGAGTAACGGAAAGCATGCAAGATCTTAAATAACATATAGGATAGATTGATAATCAACTTGACATAATATTCAATATTCATCGGATCCCAGCAAACACAACATGTAGCATTACAATAATATGATCTTGATCATGTAGGGCAGCTCACAATGTCACGCCCCAAACCACGGTCTGGGAGAATGACAGCCGCCGTATACTTATGGTAAAGAAACCATAAGCATACAAGGCTTAGAATAGTGAAATATCATCGACAAAAGCCAAGCAAAGTCTCCACTTTATTCATATCAAATATTACAAGTATAATTTATTTCATTACAACAGCAGCGGTATCTTCTCTTATTGGTGTTTATCACGACTACTTCACTATATGTCATCATATGGATTCTCGGCTATCACCTCTTGACCAAAACATTCATCTGCGCATACCAGATAAAAATAAAAAGAACGTGAGTATGTTAAACATACTCAGCAAGAATAAACACAATTTACACTCCTTTGCACATAAGCACAACTCCTCCAAGCTCAACACTCTGTATCGCCAATTGGAAACCAGTTGGCATAATAAAGCAAATACCACCAATTGTAGCATCATCACACAAATCTCATATTTTAATATTAGTCTCTTTAGAGTATCAGCAAAATTAATTGTCATAATCCCACCTTGTGATAATATCCCTCTCTGAGAATCACGTCGCCAAGTCCCCTACTTGTGTGGGCCTTCCCATCCGGGCCTTCTCATCCCACACCTTTCAGGTATCGACCGTCTCAGGCTAGATACACCACGCTTTCCAATAATTATGACCAATCGTTTTGTTGATATACGATTCCATATTTTATCTTGACCAATATACGACATACCAAAAGTCCTAAATATACGAAAAAGAGAAGCTCTAGAGATATGGGAAATTAATATCATACAATACAAAGATAAGCAAAGCAACCAAATAAAATCAATCAAAGGAACATCAACCAAACAAGAGATTTCTGGTATACGCAGCTTGCCTTGAGTCTCTTTGAGGATTAAACTTCTGTCTCCTCCGGACCTAACCATGTTAGATGATCTCCGTAAGTTTTGGCAAATATACTGATATTACTTCATGATTTATTATCTAGTTAGATGATCAACCACGGTTAACTTCTGTTTAATTAATTACATGTATGATTCGTGTGTACTAGTTCAGTTTCCATGTACGAGCTAGTCATCATGATTCTTTCACTTTCTTGTCTTTGTTCACGTTCCAAGTAGCATAGCTAGTTTAGTTTACTTGATCAGTTCATGCGTGTCAAGTATTTCTATATGATCTTATTAATTCATCAGTTCAATCAACAGTTCAGTTTCACGCCGTCGACGCCGGGTTGACAAGCATGACGGCATGCAGCTGCAGCCTCGCCGCACTGGTTCATCCATTTAACTTCATTAGTAACCAGTACATGTGATTTAGCTAATCTGATCAGAACTAGCAGGAAGCATGTGGAATCGTACTCTTGGATAGAAAGATGGATCGATGGATCTTCTTAGCATGTAGGATAGCATTTAGTAGTACTACAGCTACAGCTAGGAGATCAGCATAGACTTGAATAACCACCAGAACTAGATTAGCTAGTTGTTTACCTCTGGACGCCCACTTGTCTTAGCAGATTTCTGGGCAGCAGCCTCCTCCTAGCTAACCCAAGGAACAGAAACAGAGCTTCGGTGGAACAGAGAGAGTGGAGAGAGATGCTAGCTTGATTGAGCGATGGGGAAAGGCTCCATCGGCAGGGGTATTTATAGTGCAGCAAACCTCGTACAAGAAGCTTCAGCTAGAAGGGATAAGCATGCAGGTGTAGCCCAAATGGATAGAGACACCGCAGATATTTTTGCCTTGGAGTAACCCCTACGTTAAGCAAAGTCTGAGCTAGGTGAGGTGACTACTGGTGCCGTTCCTATCTCCTTGGATTTTTTTTTAATCTACACCTCAATATAGCTATGCGTACATGTGTGTCATGATTTTCTTTTTATATGTTGTTGCAGGAATATTTGATACCATAATTTCCCAGGAATTTGAAAGTAAAGCTAGGATAATAATCTGGGTTATTACACACAAGATCTAAACATGATGGCACAAAGTGGAGAGACAACCATCTAGCTACTGCTATGGACCCGTAGTCCAAGGATGAACTACTCACGCATCACTCCGGAGGCAGGCATGGCGATGTAGAAGCCTCCGGTGACGATTCCCCTCTCCGGCAGGGTGCCGGGAAGAGGTTCTGAACCCTCCCGAGCTAGGGTTGACGACGGCGGCGTCTCTGGAACTTTTCGTGGATATTTGCTCAGGTACTTAGGGTTTTCGCGTCGGGGGGAATAAGTAGGCGAAAGGGCGGCGGCTGGAGAGGCCCGTGGGGCCCACACCACCCCAGGGCGCGGCAGAGGGGGGCCCGCGCCCTGGCCACGTGTGGGGCCCACGTGGCACCTCTCCGTCGCCTCTTTGGTCCGTCAGATGAGTTCTGGTAAAATAGGGACTCCCGTGTAGTTTCGTCCAATTCCGAGAATATTTCCAGACTAGCTTTTCTGGAATAAAAAACAGCAGAAAACAGGAACTGACACTTCGGCATCTTGTTAATAGGTTAGTCCCAAAAAATGTATAAAAGTGATATAAAGTAGATGCAAAACATGTAGCAATTGGTATAAAACAAGCATGGAACATCAAAAATTATAAATACGTTTGAGACGTATCAGCATCCCCAAGCTTAGTTCCTACTCGTCCTCGAGTAGGTAAACGATAAAAACAAGATAATTTTTGAGGTGACATGCTACTATCATAATCTTGATTATATAATATTGCAAGGCACATGTAAATGAATGAAGTGATCCAAGTCAATGGTCTATAATTTGCTATCAAATAAATAATGAGTAAACAATGAATCACACAAGCTAAATGTTTTCATGAATAGTACTTTCGAGACAAGCATCAAATAGTTTTGCATAAGTGTTAACTCATAAAGCAATAGTTTCTAACAAAAGGTATTTAATCAACACAAAGGAAGAATTTAGTTTCAGCATTTGCTTCAACTTTCAACATATTTATCTCATGGATATTGTCAACACAAAGTAGTATAACAAGTCCAATACATTGCATATAACGCATGTTGTACAAAATTGACACTAGTGTTTGCTTGTGGAAGACAGAAAGAATAGGAAAACTGACTCAACATAAAAGTAAAAGAAAGCCCCTTCGCAGAGGGAAGCAGGGATTAAATCATGTGCTAAAACTTTTAGGTTTTTGAAAGCATATAGAGATTGCATAAAATATTTGATACTCCTCCCAACCGTGCTAACACAAGCCATGGCTAACCGAATCCTCGGGTGCCTTCCATCAATCACATACCATGGAGGAGTATCTATTTTTGAGAGGTGTTTGTTAATTGTCAACGAATGGTAGCGGGTGAGAACAGTATTCTACCTGTCGAACGGACTTTTAAGAGCGGCTCCCATGAAGGACGTTATTTCTACCAGCAAGGCAGATCATCCCTCTTTCTCTTTGGTTTACACACATTCAGGTATTTCACTGTTTGTCATTGCTTACTGATGAATCAGGGCAAAAGTGTGAAGAGAATTAATTGGTTAAAGTTGTAATTAATTGGGACTGGGCACCCCGTTGCCAGCTCTTTTTGCAAGTTATTGGATAAGCGGATGTATATGCCACTAGTCCAGGTGTAAAAGTCCACTCGACAAATAGAATAAAGAATAACCACACTAATTCCTCATGAGCTAATAAACATTGACACAAAAAGGGAATAATAACATTTTGAATAATTTAACGGTAGCACATGAAAAATTTACTTGGAGTGGCAAGAAAATACCACATATAGATAGTTATGGTGGACACAAATGGCATGGATTTTGGCTCAAGGATTTGGATGCACGAGAAGCATTCCCTCTCAGTACAGAGTTTAGGCTAGCAAGGTTATGTAAGCAAACAAGAATATCAACCCGTACACCAAGTTTTATATGACAATCATATTGCAAACGTTATAAGACTTCATACCGTCTTCCTTGTTAATCAAACCCTGTTATTAGAAAATATCTAGACCTTAGAGGTACCACTGATGCAAACCAAATTTTCAACAAGCTTTACGATAGTTCTTCACTAATAGGCTTAACTCATGTGATGCACAAATTTAATCATTGTCGAGGTATTGGTAACGCGGAACTACTATATGGTTTCATACGTACCGTAGAGATGGTGGGGAAGAACGTAGAGGGTTCCAGTAACGGGATTGCACACACGATCTTACCCAGCTTCAGATCTCACGACGGTGGCGAGATCCTACGTGCTGCTATAATTCACTCAAGGAGAATATGTGTACAGGTTACAATGAGATTGTATGCGTGCCCTAAGGCTGCTGGAAGGCTGGCTTATAAAGAGGCCAAGCCTTCCCCTACAAGGAAAGCCTTGACGAGGGGTAGACTCATCAAGACCCATGGTTAAGGTCCTAGGTTATGAATATGAGGGAGAGAACGTGGTAGAGCTGGAAGTATCGTCGGCTGACAAGCAGGGCAAAGATTTTACCCAGGTTCAGGGCCCTCGTGTGGAGGTAACACCCCTACGTCCTGCCTGTCTGTTATTGATTTGTGAATATGATGGTTACAAGGATCCCGGCGAGATGTCGATCTCGCTAGGGTTTGTGGCTCTGGTGGTTCGTTGTCTGGTTCGATGGCCCTCCCAGTCCTTAAATAATAGGCTGGGTCCCGGGTGTTCGTAACCGACTCGATTTACAAGTAAGGAAACTCTAAACCGACTATTGCTTCGCCAAACTTGAAGGATACTTCATCTTCGTGGGCCTCCCATCATGGGCTTCATGTAGGCTCTGATAGTTGGGCCTAGTCGATACGTGCACTAGGTACCCTCATGGTAGGGTACCCGATAGGCATACCCATGTCAGTAGCCCCCGAGTACTTGTCTGATTCGAAGAGTCGGGCATGGACTCATACATCATGCACGTTATATATACTTTTAACATCTGTATTTAGAATTCTTATGAAATAACACATGTTAGCAATGCCGAGTGTTTTCATCGACTATGAGTTTTTGCTTATGATAATCAAGGGATATTAGCTTAGCAGGCCCGGCACACACGACGGATCGGGGCCGGTTAACTACCATTTGTCGCAAAACCATACTAGCTTTCAATCAAACTCGAGTCCCCGGACTCGAATCTGGAACAAACTGGACAGACTCGAAACGGCCGTTGAGGTCTAACTGAATCGAACTGCAGTATAATTTTGAATCTACCCAACGCGTCCGTCGGGGATTTTCATCATGTCTACTGACATGGAACATTTAAGGATAACGCTGCTGGAGCGGTCCTTAGCCCAGCTCGACTGATCGGCGGGTCTTACCTTTGCACTTATGCATGCAGCATCCAAGGATCGTCGGATCAACTCGGGAATATTTTGAGTGTGATTTTGCTTATGAACTTAGTCGAATGTTCCGTCGACTGTACTTTTGCCATTATTCTATCGGGTGCGCGACAGCGCTCCCGATGGGAGTAGCCCCCGAGATTGTGCTTTATTGCTTGCAATGGAGGATAATCTCAAATTCTTTTACCCTGCATATTTTAGTCAAAGAAATTTTTTGATACGCTCCCGATGGGAGTATGGTGCTGCAGTCGAAAGAATTTCGACTAGCCTTTATGACTTTTGCTAAAAAACCGACCGAAACTTATGCGAGAGACCACCCGAAGATATCATCGAGTGACTTTTATGCCAGTTGTGAAAGAGAGAACAACGTCAGCAATGACGCATTTTGCGACTGCTATCTCTGACAAACGATGGCGTGCCTGGAGAGGCTTTGATAAGACGTGACCCTGTTCTGTGGGCCCGTTTTAGTAGAGCTGACCAGGGATAACGCCGCGTGGACTTGATTTGACCGTTCAGGCCCTATTTTCACGGGGCGTGATGATGGCTTCCTGGATTCTCGTGCGTAGTGGGCGGAGTGGCCGGCGACGGTTGCTCTCCGTGGCCGCCACGTGTATGGCCAGATTTCGCGCGGAGCGTATGGATTTGTTTTAACGGCTACGATCGTTTTTGCGCTCTGTGGTAAATAGGGGGGACGGCGCTGGCAAATTTTTTTACTTGCCATTTGCCCCCTGCGCCGCCCCTCGTCTCCTTCCTCGCGCTGCCCCTCCATTGCTCTGCGCCCAAGTTCTTTGCCCCACACCTCCTCCACTTTAGCAATGGCGAAAGGTGGAGGTGCGAAGCGTGGTGCTGCTGCCGCCGCCGCGACCGATGCGACCAAAGGCAAGAAGGCCGCGGCGGGTACATCTGCATCCGCCGCGCTGAAGAAGGGCAGCGGGGACTGGGCGAAGTCCACCGTCAAGGACGCCCATCTGCTCAAGCTCCGCGAGCAGGGATATCTGCCTCCCTCGGAGCAACTCGCCGTCCGCGCTCCCTCGCCAAAGGAGGTATGCCCCGAACCACGCGCCAACGAGCGCGTTTGCTTTGCGGAGTTTGTATCTAGGGGCTTCTCGCTTCCCCTCCACGACTTTGTTCGTGGCCTCCTTTATGCCTACGCGGTGCAGATCCACGATCTCACCCCGAACGGTATTATGCATATTGCGTGCTTTATCACGCTATGCGAGTGTTTCCTTGGCGTCGCACCCAGCTGGGCGCTATGGAAGACCATATTCATGGTGCGACCCAACAGAGGAGGTGGTCGCACCTACCCCGTGGGCGGCTTAGGCGCTCTGTGCAACCAGGCGAAAGAAGCACTCGCCAAATCAACGAGCACACTTGGTGCTGTATACCAAGTGGTGTTCCCTACTGGCGTGGTGCCGTCGACGGTGGATGACTTCGCCAACGTGTTTGGCCCCGGGACGTCCACCATGGCGGGTTTTGCTCGCGCCAACACGGTACGCGGATCCGAGTCCACCATCAAGCTTCTTATGGGACATGGGATAGATTGCGACTATGAGGCAGCACTGTCTGCGTTCCCTCAGAAGCCAGACGGGAAGCCCATTTCGCTGAAGGGGGTGAGCGGAGCAGCCGCGCGACTGGCTGAAGTTTTCATGAACACCATGGAGCGCCGGGCACTCGAGACTGCCAATCGTCTGCTTAGGAAATCGAAATCTTAGGCTAGGGTAGCTGTACCCTTTTGCTTTTTTATGCCTTGTAATGATACCTTCTGAACTGCGCGAGTCTGCGCTTTGTTTTTGCTACCTTGTTTATGCAAACTTTCTTTTGCCAATGTCTTTCATTTGGAGAGTTGTATGCTTATGACGCGAGTCTTACAAACTTTGTGTTTGTGATTATGCTCTTTGAACAGTCACGAGAGCCTGCTGCCGCGACTAGTTCCTCGCAGGCTCCAACCACCACCCGATCCCAGGGTCAGGTGGCAAATGATGCCAAGGTGATGGAGTATATGAAGGCTAAATATTTGAGAATGGAGCAAGATCTGAAGGACGCCCAAGCTGAGCTGAGTCGATTGAGGGCCAGACCCGCGTTGGCCACCCAACGCGAGGATTATGTTCTCGGGGAGATGGAGCTTGTGAACAGGCAACTCGAGTGTAAGTTCGAATCTTGCTTTGTTTTACAAGCTTTTTGTGTAGCTTTTGTCCTTTTGATCTAACTGGTGCGCCCGTATTTGTAGGCTTTGTCGACAACTTCCAGGCTGAACAGATTCGCGTGGAAGGACGCCTGGATAGCGTGGTTGACGACCCTACAACTGGGCGTCAACACTTTTGGCTTGATAGGTACCATGCCCGCATACTTGCCACCCTGAAGGATCGAGTCTGGCGAAGTGCTGAGCTGCTGGAATTATGCCGGGCATCGTTTATTCGTCTGAACGAGACTCTTTTTCCTTCGGGGCCACAACCACAAGGGATTCGTGCTGTGTTGAACATCTTCCGCCAAACAAATCCCATTCGAGAGTTGCTGTCTCAAAGACTTGTAATTGGAGCCAACGCTGCAATGGCGTATATGCGTAGTCGAAAACCAAGGTTGGTGTTGCGGACACCTGCAGCCGGAGAGGTTCTCGAACAAAAAGACTTGGATGACACGATCCAAGCTGCGGAGACACTGATCGAGTGCACTCGCGAACAGCTTTGCGGCCCCGAGCTGCCCGTAAAAGACGAGCCTGAGGATTAGAATGGTTTGCGAGTGCAATTTTTGTATAGGGGGCAGCCCCCGAGTGTAATTTTTGACTCTTTGTATATTGTATAGTTTGTATACTTTGATTTTTTGCCGAGCCCCGAGTCAATCGAGCGGGGTTTGTGAAATATGTATTGGTTATGAACCGATGACTGTGCAGCCCCCGAGTCAATCGAGCGGGGTTTGTGAATATGTATTGGTTATGAACCGATGACTGTGCAGCCCCCGAGTATTCGAGTGCGGCTGCAAAGTTTTTATGTTCTTTGTTCGGATCCTTGTTACGCAGCCCCCGAGGGTCTCGGGTGCGGTTAAGGTATGAATTATGCAGGTGGTAGCCACAAAGGAGTCGAAGGAACATTGATTTTATTCCTCTTTTGAATGTTAGGCTGCAGGCCGCCTCATTAAAAACCTTCCAGTCCCCTTAGGTACCCTGGTAAGGAAAAGAGCGCGTCTGAAACCTGCAGCCATCCGACATATAGCCTATTACATTTATGCGTAGAAACGGCGCAGATGCGCAACGTTCCACGGATTGTGAGAGGTTCGCCTGTCTTCGCGTGCTTCAGTCGATATGCGCCTCCACCAAGGACCTCCGTGATGATGAAGGGACCCTCCCATGGGGAAGCGAGCTTGTGCACCTTCTTTTGCTTCAGTCGAAGAACCAGGTCGCCAACGACGAAGGACCTGGTGCGCAGTCGACGGCTGTGGTAGTTGCGAAGGTCCTGCTGGTAAACAGCTGTGCGGGCTAAGGCCGTGTCGCGCGCCTCATCAAGCAAGTCGACTGCGTCTTCGAGTGCCTCTTCTGCGTCTTCTTCATTGTATGCTTCAACTCGTGGTGCGTTGAACCTTACGTCTGATGGCAGAATTGCCTCTGCACCGTAGACCATGAAGAATGGGGTGAACTGCGTAGAAGTGTTGGGAGTTGTGCGTAGGCTCCATAGCACAGACGGTAGTTCTTCGACCCAAGCACCCGCAGCTCTTTTGAGTGGCACCAGGAGGCGCTTCTTGATCCCACTCGTCACAAGCCCATTGGCCTTTTCGACTTGGCCATTGGATTGCGGATGCGCCACGGATGCGTAGTTGAGCGTAATGTCCTGCTCTTTGCAAAAGGTTTTGAACTCCTCAGCCGTGAAGTTTGTGCCGTTATCAGTGATGATACTGTTTGGGACACCGAAGCGATAGATGATGCTCTTTATGAAGTTGACTGCCGTAGTAGCAGTCGAATTTGTGATGGGGACCGCCTCGATCCACTTTGTGAACTTGTCGACTGCCACCAGTAGGTGAGTATGCCCGCCATGCGATGATTTTTTGAGTGGCCCAACCATATCGAGCCCCCATTGGGCGAAAGGCCAGGCCAGCGGTATAGTCTTCAACGCCGATGCGGGTGCGTGCGGCCTTGTTGCGAATTTCTGGCAGCCGACGCACCTTTTGACTATGTCCTCCGCGTCTTTGAGTGCTGTAGGCCAGTAAAACCCTGCGCGAAAGGCTTTGGCTACGAGTGATCGACTGCTGGCGTGATGCCCACAGGTACCTGCATGAATGTCTCGAAGTATGGCTTGGCCATCTTCGAGTGCGATGCATCTTTGGAACATACCTGATATGCTGCGCTTGTATAACTCGCCGTTGATAACGGTGTATGCTTTTGATCTTCGAGTCACGCGTCGGGACTCGGTTATGTCATCTGGTAGCTCGCTACGGAGTATGTAAGCCAGAAAAGGTTGAGTCCAGGTTGGCTCAATGAGAAATACCTCGACAGGGGGGTCCTCTGTGCTAGGCATTTTGCTTTTGGGTGGCGTAGTCGACGGAGGAGGCTCTCGTTTCTCCTTGATGGATCTGTGTTCAATACGCTCGAGGAAGACACCAGGTGGAATTTGTGCGCCAGTTGAGCCAAGATTGGCTAGCATGTCTGCTTCTTCGTTGCTTTCCCTTCCTATGTGCCTCAACTCGCAGCCCTCGAAGCTGCCCTCTAGTGTGTTGTACAGATCGCGATAAGCGATCATGTTGTCCGCGATTGCGTCGCAGGCCTTCATTGTTTGCTGCACCACGAGGTTGGAGTCGCCGTAGATCATCAGTCGAGTGCACCCGAGTGCCTTTGCCATCCGCATGCCATGGATCAGAGCCTCGTATTCAGCCTCGTTATTGGAGGGTAGCTTGAATCCCATCTGCAAAACATAACGTAGCTTGTCCCCTTTTGGTGATATGAGGACGACGCCTGCGCCTGCGCCTTCATGTTTCTTGGACCCATCGAAGTACATGGTCCAGGAATTGGCCACGTCTGGTGCTCCAGGTAATTGGGCTTCTATCCACTCGGTTGTGAAGTCGGGTAGGACTTGTGCTTTGATAGCCTTCGGGTGCTCGTACTTGATATCTCTTGGAGCCAGCTCGATGAGCCATTTTGCCACTCGACCCGTTGCATTGGGGTTTGTGAGTATATCACCGATTGCTGAGTTGCTTACCACGGTAATCGGATGCTCGGTGAAGTAGTGTGTCAGCTTCCTTGAGGACATGAATACAGCGTATGCCAGCTTTTGATAGTGCGGGTACCGCTGTTTTGATATGGAGAGAACCTCGCTCAGGTAGTAGACTGGACGTTGTATGCTTTGGATGTGCCCCTCCTCCACGCGTTCGACTACCAGTACGGTGCTCACCACCCTGTTTGTAGCCGAGACATACAGGTAGAGTGGTTCCCGTTCCTTAGGTGCGACGAGGATTGGAGGGCTTGTGAGGATCCGCTTGAGATCTGTGAAGGCTGCTTCAGCTTCTGGCGTCCACTCGAACTTGTCCGCCTTCTTCATCAGTCGATAGAATGGTAGAGCCTTTTCACCCAGTTTGCTGATGAATCGACTGAGCGCCGCTACTCGTCCTGCTAGTTTCTGCACATCATGAAGCTTTGAAGGCCTTTGCATGGTGAGGATGGCCTGTATTTTCTCCGGGTCTGCTTCGATTCCACGAGCAGAGACTAGGTACCCTAAGAGCTGCCCGGCTGGAACGCCGAACGTACACTTCTTAGGATTGAGCTTGATATGGAAGCGTTTGAGGTTTGCGAACGTCTCCCTCAAATCGTCGAGTAGTGTGCGTTCTTCCCTTGTGGTAATGACAATGTCATCAACGTAGACCTGGACGTTGCGTCCAATTTGCTTTTTGAGGCAGTCCTGCATCATGCGCTGGTATGTTGCACCCGCGTTTTTTAGCCCAAAGGGCATAGTTGTGTAGCAGTAGACCCCGAGTGGGGTTATGAACGCCGTTTTTTCTTCGTCTTCTTGCTTCATCCTTATCTGGTGATAACCTGAGTAAGCATCCAGAAAGGAGAGTCGTGCGCATCCGGCGGTGGAGTCGACGATCTGGTCGATCCGGGGTAGCGGGAAGTGATCCTTTGGACAGCACTTGTTCAGCGCTGTGAAATCCACGCACATCCGAAGGATGTCTGTATGCTTCTTTTCTACGAGTACAGGGTTGGCCACCCATTGTGATTTCTTGATTTCCCTAATGAATCCTGCTGCGAGTAACCGGTCGACTTCGATTCGACTGCGGTTCGCTTTGGGCCGGAGATTCGACGCATCGTTTGCTTGACTGGCTTTGCATCTGGAAACAATTGGAGAGAGTGCTCGGCGAATTCCCTGGGAATACCTGGCATGTCGGCTGGACACCACGCAAATATTTCCCAGTTCTCACGGAGGAATTCGACGAGCGCGCCTTCCTATGCGATAGGCAGGCTCGAAGATATGTTGACTGTCTTGGACGGATCGGTCGGGTGCACCTGATGCGACCTTGTGTCATTTGTAGCATTGAAGGATCTGTCGACTGCCAACTTCTTATGCTCTGGAAGGAGTGTGCGGTCGTTGGTAATCGCTAAGTCAGCGAGTGATTCCTCCACCCCGAACATCTCGGAGATTTTGCTGAACTCGCGGTCGCAAGCATCGGACCTTTGAAAGTTTCCACGGACAGTGATGACTCCCTTTGGTCCTGGCATCTTCAGCGTGAGGTACGCATAGTGTGGCACCGCCATGAATCGAGCAAACGTCGGGCGACCAAGAATAGCATGGTATTGTGATTTCCAGTCGACGACCTCGAACTCAATCGACTCTGTCCTGAAGTGGCTTACGTCCCCGAACGTAACGTCGAGTTGTACGGTGCCTTCTGGGCTAATTGCTTTGCCAGGAACGATACCGTGGAAGGTATTTGAAGATTTTGGGAGGTTTTCGACTGACCTGTTCATTTTGCGGAGTGTGTCCGCGAAGATGATGTTTATGCCGCTGCCTCCATCCATGAAGACCTTGGTCATGGCGTAGCCTCCTATTTGCGCGTCGAGTACCAGAGCCGCATGCCCTGGTCGAACTACAGCTGGGGGATGATCCTCTCGACTGAAGCTTATGATGGTTTCCGATCCCTTCAGAAATTCGGCACGGCTGGAGGTGCCATGACAGCCAAGTTCACCTGTCGAGTGATTAGTTTTTGCTGCCTGTTAGAGGGGCGACCCTTTTGTATCATGTACATCTGCCCGTGGGGCTGTGGATATTGATCATCTTCCGCCCGTAGCACAGGTTGTATGGCACCTGCGAGATTTGCGCCTGGAGCAGGCTGTGGTGCGGGTTGCGGTGGCGGCTGTGGCGCCATGAGAGCGGGCACAGCGTTCGGCTGTGGTACGGGTGCAGGCATGGGCTGAGCAGGTGCTGGGCCATTCCTCTTGAGTCGTATACATAGTCAGTCGCCATTTGGTCGAATTCCCTGCAGTTCCTTAGGGTGTGATTGGAGCGTAGTTTTCCGTCGTCCCCCTTGAAGAGGTGGAATCTGCACCAGTCGTCCATCTTTTCCTCGAACGACCGCTCGGGTTTTGCGTCGCTACGTTTGCGCCATTCTTGCCTTTTGTAGCTATCGCTCCGCTGCTCGCGATCTCGACTGTCACGTCGATCATCCGAGCGTCGATTGCTTCTATCTTGGTCCTCCTTTGGCTGTGTGTATCCAGCCGCCATGAACTCGGGTCTGTTATCGTCGTAAGGACGTCTGGACCGTTTACGCCTGCGATCTTCTCTGTATGAATCTCTGCGGCTTCGACTGCCGCTTTCGTAGTTGTCGCGTGTGGGGAAGCACGGGATCTGCGTACAGAATCCTCTCCATCTGCCCACTCAGTCGCAACTTTGATGAGGTCAGCCAGGGAGGTTGGCTTTTCACGACCAAGTGCCTCTTTGAAGTCCTTCCTGGCGAGACCTTGTATGAAGGCATCCATGGCCCTGTCTTCTGACACTTTGCCAACCGAATTGCGTATTTCGGTCCACCGCCGTATGTATGATCTCAGCGACTCGTCTGATCGTTGAGTACATGTCCTTAATTCCTCGAATGTCTTCGGGCGCTCACACAGAGGCTCGAAGTTTTTGATGAAGTCTCTGCGGAAATCATCCCACGAGTCATATGATGATGGAGGGAGTGATTTGAGCCAGTCGCGGGCAGTTCCTTCGAGCATAAGTCGTATGTACTGCATCGCCGTGGTGTTCGTGCCCCTGGCATGCCACGGCGAGTCTGTAATCTTCTAGCCACCCGAAGGTTCTTGGCGACCGTTGTACTTGGGTTGTCGCCTGTCAACTTGAACCGTTTGGGCATCCGCGTCTCACGGATGCGTCGAGTGAAGCACAATGCTCCGCATGGCTCTGGTTCGCGATCAGAGTATGAATCGCTGCTATAGGATCTTCGAGACTGCTCCGCTGGACCTGTGCCGGCGCGTGCTTCTCCTTCCTTCATCCGAGTGGTGGCTGCGACCACTGCGATGATGTGCTGCGTGTCGTGAGTCGACTATGTCGCGATCGCGATCCTTGCTGGAGTTTTGTCTTCTGGCTGATAGCCTGTGCCGCTAGAGCTAGCGATTTGAGTTGTTGGCGATGCAGGGCTGCGTTAGGGTCATTCGCCGGAGGTTGTATTGCCTTGAGGTAAGCACCTACGGAGAATAATGCACCCGCAGCAGTTTTGGGTACTGGGATTCCGTTAGCGTCCTCTGTCATGAACGACAGGTTACGGGTGATTGCTACCCTTTCATGTTCTGGAAGGCTTGCCAACCGCGACCTAGGTCGAGGGGTTGGTTGCTGTGTGGACCCGAGGGATTGCTCCCTTCGTCGGGCACTCGAGAGGCTGGCTTGCCTTTTGCGCTCCTCGAGCGTCGCTCGGTAGTTTTGCAGTCGAATTGACTCCTGCCAGTTGAAGTACTGGAAGGTCAACATCTCCTCTGGGGTGGAGTTTGGCGGCATCATAGTGCACTCCTTTATGACTTTATCTGCTTTTGCTGCCATCTCCTCCGTGATTGTCAAGGTTGTGACCCCATCTGGCATGGTTACCGTGCATGGGAATTGTGCAGGCCTGCGAGCGGCAGCGTCTGCGGATGATTCTGCGGTGAAGGCCACGTAGACCTGATGGGGCGTGACCCGAGGACAGGTGTATGTGCTGTCGATTCCAGTCATGGACTCGACATCGCCATCGAGGCTCATGTCAGAGCCAGTGTTTCATCGAGTAGATCTTCGAGGCGAATCTCGTTGTCGATGTGCTCATCACCTATGCTCATCTCGGTGTTGGCGAAGCCATTAGGATTTCTGAGTCGAGGTTGGTGTTGGTGAAGATCTCCGAGTCGACGTTTGTCGTTATGAATCGCGGGCTCGTAGAAGTCATCGAGGGAGATCCCGCAGTCGAAACTCTCGTCGAGTGGTAGGTTGAAGTCGATGTTGCTTGTGTTATGCTGATTCTGCTTCCTCGCCTTGGAGTTCCGTCATCATGAACCTGTCGAGCTCGCCGGTCGACATGGTTGTTGCGGGCGAGCAGGCTTCAGGAATCGACGATGGGGCGAGCGCAGTCGACGGAGCCTCGAGTGCACCCAGCGCCAGTTGTTGCGGATCTGCGAGTCCTGCGTGCCAAGATTGTTTACGAAAAAATTGAATGCTCCAACAGTTAAGTCAAACCTGATTCAAGGCCAGAAAACGCCTCCTGAAGCTCTGGCGAGTGCGGATTGAAATTCATTGGAAGAGCAGATGCGCTTTTTGCGGTGAAGCGGGCAGGCTGCCGCTTTTCGAGTGATCGGCGAGTCGCCGTGTGTCGCCTGGATCGGCGAGTTGCTGTTTGCTGACATGGCCGGCGAGTTGCCGTTTGCAGATGAGATCGGCGAGTTGCCGTTTGCTGGTGAGATCGGCGATTTGCCGTTTGCTGTTGGGACCGGCGAAACTTCGAGTCCAGCGCTATTCTTTCCCACAGACGGCGCCACTTGACGAGGGGTAGACTCATCAAGACCCATGGTTAAGGTCCCTAGGTTATGAATATGGGGGAGAGAACGTGGTAGAGCTGGAAGTATCGTCGGCTGACAAGCAGGGCAAAGATTTTACCCAGGTTCAGGGCCCTCGTGTGGAGGTAACACCCCTACGTCCTGCCTGTCTGTTATTGATTTGTGAATATGATGGTTACAAGGATCCCGGCGAGATGTCGATCTCGCTAGGGTTTGTGGCTCTGGTGGTTCGTTGTCTGGTTCGATGGCCCTCCCAGTCCTTAAAAATAGGCTGGGTCCGGGTGTTCGTAACCGACTCGATTTACAAGTAAGGAAACTCTAAACCGACTATTGCTTCGCCAAACTTGGAGGATACTTCATCTTCGTGGGCCTCCCTTCATGGGCTTCATGTAGGCTCTGATAGTTGGGCCTAGTCGATACGTGCACCAGGTACCCTCATGGTAGGGTACCCGATAGGCATA